>JAXGGA010023026.1:0-14075 GCA_038373865.1 Uloborus plumipes
GCTTGAACATTAGAAATTTTTAGAAAGTCATAAAAGTATTGTTAAAAAATGTACACTGCATTTTATTTCGTTATTTTTTTTCTTTAAGAGCACTGTGAATGGATACGAATTAATACCCAATGAATACAAAAATAATTTAATTTACCATTTAGTTTCCTCCTTTGATGTAGTAAAACTGTTTCGAAGTAATATCTGAAGAACTATTTCTATTTGCTAATATTTTTTATTGAAGACCAAAACGAAACGAAAAAAAAAAAAATATCGATTGCTCATATTTTTCAGTCAGTACAGTTTTTTTTTCTTTAACTTTTACTCATCAGAATACACCTTAGAATAAGAGTAATATTCGATAACTAACATTTAGCTCAAAAATAGCTATCTTATGACTCCACATGTAGAACATCTGTCGAAGAAACGCTATGCAAAAATGACAGCCATTTGCTGTCAGTTGGAGCAGCTTAGTAGTTCCAGTTAGCTGAGATAGAGTTTTAGTTTCACTTTTCGTTTTGCAACAAAAAACTACTATATTTTGCTTCTTGTTCTCTGAGGAAAGAATAAAATACAAACATTGACTGCTGCAATTGAATACTAAAGGAAGCATTTTCTAAAGAGGGGGTCATTTGCACTTCTAGAATCGTTAACTCAAGCAAAACTTTCTTGAATATGTTTTAGGCCTTGGTCATTTATTGGTACTTAAAAATGGGTTGCTCTTTATTTTGCCTCATTTATTTATTTCTCTACTATGAATATTTTATAGTATTAAGCTATCAACAAAGCATTCTTCTTTTGTTTATTTTTTTTTTTAATTAGAATCGATTTGAACGTCTTTAATCTTCTGTTTTCCCATTAAAAAGTCGCTAAAAAGTGCGCTATTTCACTTATGTATAAAAAGTCCTTATGAAATATTTAGTAAATTTGCACAAATTAAGCTAGAAATAATGGTTAAGTATTACAAAACTGATAACAAAGCTCAAGGAATAGAGCTATCCCCTTCACATTCTTCACCAAACTCGAGGTTCAAAAAAAAATTTTTTTTTTTTTTGGAGCAACAATAAACAGACTGTCGGTAAAACTCTTTCGTTTCTAAAATGAGAGGTATGCAGAACGGAAGGGATGGCGTATTTTTGAAAAAAAAAAGTAACAATTACATCGGGATACATGGTACAGTTAATTTTTTTCATTAGTAAAAAATTGTATTTTAAATTTAAAACATTAAAATAACGAAAATAACGCGGTTTGATATCTCTTTTGACTATGGTAAAAATAGAAGTATGGTAAAAAGTTTATCATACTTTAATGTACAACAGAAAATTTTATTATTTTCCAGATAACTATAACGCAAATTACTAAAAAGAGTAGTGCAAAGATTGCTATGAACTATTTTTATTTGTCTAAAGTTTTACAATAAAACACTATAAAATGTTGTTTTTTTTTAAGCTAAATAAGAGAAAATTGAGATATTTCATTGAAGTAATAACGAAGTTTATGCATTGTATTTAGAGGCATTTCTATTAATGTAAATGACATTTAAACTAAACTTTTGGATACAATACTTACGATTATTTCTCGTCAAATTTGTTAGAGCTTCCAAAACGTATTATTTTAAAGAATCATTTTCTGCATTTTGAAACGCTCGGTGCTTGGAAGGTATTCTTTCTTCATATTCCTCAAACTCTGTAAGAGCAACACAAATGTAAAGAGCAACGGAGGTTTTTTTTTTATAATCTCAAATGCGTTAGGTTTAGAAGTGGACAACGACTATTTACTTGACAAGCACTGTAAAAAAGCTGTTGTTGTTACTGTACGCTCCAGTTTAAAACTATAAAATGCACTGTAATAAACTGAAACTAGAAATTTTACAGTTTATTACTGTACAATTACTGTAAAATTAGATGTATCATACTGTAAAAACATGTATTTTTTACAGTGTACAAATTTCAGTAAGGTGAAGTATGGTAATTGCGTACTTGAGGCAAATGTGTACGCATTAAAAAGAGGAGAAAGAACTGAAGCTAGCTGCTATCAAGTGGCGCCATTTGGAAGCCTGAACTACACGCTCCCAAATGGGCACTAGATCCCAGGCACTAGATAGCAGCTAGCTTCAGTTTTTCCTCCTTTTTAGCCTACTTTCCCGTTAAAAATAAAAGAAAGACGAAAAAAGTATTAAAAGTAGCTTAATGCATCTAAAAAATATCGCCAAGTCCAAAAAATATCGCCAAGTTAAAAAAATATCGCCAAGTCCAAAAAATATCGCCAAGTTAAAAAAATAAAAAGGTAAAATGAATATCGAAAAATTAAAAATTTGAAAGTAGGGTATTGAGATGGGGAATTTGTGCGTCGGTCGGTCGGTCGGTCGGTCGGTCTGTCGGTCGGTCTGTCTGTCCCCCCCTAATAACTTTTGAATGAACATTCCGATTTGGACAAACTTTTTTTTGTTGGAAAGATCTCGGCGAGTACAGTTCATTCTCATATTTGATTTTTTGATTTGAACAATTTTTGGTTCAACTTTGAGCCGTTCAAAAAACCGGTCCCACGATACTAACTTTTTAATGAACAGTCCGATTTGAACAAACTTTTTTTTGTTGGAAAGAACTTTTCAAGGGTACTTCATTCCCGTATTTACATTTCCGATTTGAACAATTTTTCGTTCAACATTGAACCGCTCAATCAAGCTGTCACCCCTAATAACTTTTGAATGAACAGTCCGATTTAAACAAACTTTTTTTTGTTTGAAGCATCTCGGCAAGGATACTTTATTACCGTATTTAAAATTTCAATTTGAACACTTTTGGTTCAACATTGAACCGTTTAAGCAACCTTTCTCCACCTAATAAATTTTGAGTGAACAGTCCGAACGGAATAAATTTTTTTTTGTTCGAAAGATCTCGGCGAGTACAGCTCATTCTCATATTTGATTTTTTGATTTGAACAATTTTTGGTTCAACTTTGAGCCGTTCAAAAAACCGGTCCCGCGATACTAACTTTTTAATGAACAGTCCGATTTGAACAAACTTTTTTTTGTTGGAAAGAACTTTTCAATGGTACTTCATTCCCGTATTTACATTTCCGATTTGAACAATTTTTCGTTCAACATTGAACCGCTCAATCAAGCTGTCACCCCTAATAACTTTTGAATGAACAGTCCGATTTAAACAAACTTTTTTTTTGTTTGAAGCATCTCGGCAAGGATACTTTATTACCGTATTTAAAATTTCAATTTGAACACTTTTGGTTCAACATTGAACCGTTTAAGCAACCTTTCTCCACCTAATAAATTTTGAGTGAACAGTCCGAATGGAATAAATTTTTTTTTGTTCGAAAGATCTCAGCGAGTGCAGCTCATTCCCATATTTGATTTTTCGATTTGGACAATTTTTGGTTCAACTTTGAACCGTTCAAAAAACCGGTCCCGCGATGCTAACTTTTGGGTGAACAATCCGATTTGAACAAACTTTTTTTTGTTCGAAAGATCTTTTCAAGGATACTTCATTCCTGTATCTACATTTTCGATTTGAACAATTTTTCGTTCAACATTGAACCGCTCAATCAAGCTGTCACCCCTAATAACTTTTGAATGAACAGTCCGAATGGAATAAACTTTTTTTTGTTTGAAAGATCTCGGAGAGGCTTTCTCATACATTCCCATATTTCGCTTTTTGATTTGAACCATTTTTCGTTCAATATTGAACCGTTCAGAAAAAAAAAAATTAACATTAAGCGTCTACGGGGAATTTAAGTTGAATGTTGATCCTGAACTTAAAGTCGGATTTCCTTCAAACTAACTTTGTAAGAAAATGGTTTTGATAAATAATGTTTGTAACGTACTTTTCTGAGTAATCTTCTGTGAGGACTCTGATTCCGACTCCGACTCCGCAAACATGGCGGAAATGCAGGCTCAGAAAAAAAATTACTGACTGTGCAGACGATTTTTTGTTTATTTATTCATTTGTTTTATTTTATTTATTATTATTATCATTATTTTTTGGCAGACGATGTTTTTTTTGTAACAAAAATTTTTCATTCACGAGAACATTTTATTCTTTATTTATATTTAACAACTGGCAACAGATTAAAAGTGAAATTCGAGACATTTTATTAACGGACGAGTTTTTTTTTTCTTTTTTTTTTTTTTTCTTTCTTTGGTAAATTGTGTTTTGATGCTCTTTGTACTTTTATTTATTTATTTTATTATTATTATTATTATTATTTTTTTTTTTTTTGAAAACGATGGAGGCTTTTTTCTACGGAGGAACTGTAACAGTTACATTCTTTAAAAGGTGCGACTAAACTTTATTTATTCGTTAATTGCTTTTTACGTGTCTATTTCATCTGATGAAAGGGGTATATTTGCTTTTCGAAATCATCTCTAAGGGCCATGCTCCACATCGACGTAAAGCAGAAAAATTAGGCAGAAGCGTAAAATTTATTCAATGGTGTTCCTATGGAAAGTACCCGGATTTTCGGTTTCTGCCTTCAGTTTCGGTCGCGTTTTACGCTGATGTGGAGCATGGCCCTAAGTGCTAAAAAGGTACGTTTGACATAATTTTAAGTCTCAAATAATAAAGAGAATAATGATCAGATGCGAGAATGCCGATGTCGCTGTACGGGAAAGTAGGCTCGTTTAGTTCTTGACAGAACTTCTTGTTTTTTAATGAGTACACATTTGCCCCAAGTACGCAATTACCCCACTTCACCCTATATTTTCTGCCACGAAGCACCTTTTTTTTTCGAATGAACGCGAATGTTTCAGTAATTATCGCATATATTAAAAAAAGCTTATTCTATAGATTAAAAAGTAAAAGCTTTAAGTACCCTGTTCCAGCCGATCCCCTCCCCCTTTTTTTAAAAAAAAGTTTAGTTTTACACAATGTTAGAAAGTGGTTGTCCGAAGCCATGTTCAAGGAGCCGACATATTTTGACTCATAAAGAGCTTCTAGGTGTGACTTTATAAAAACGCATTTATAATCCATCAAAGTTCTTTCAAATGGATTTCTGATGACCATTGCAAAGTATAAATTCAAATTCTAAAATAAACTACCGAGGAGTTTTTGAAACTTTCTTATGATAGTCGGCATGCTTCCAACTATGTTGCTATTTTCTTTTTTTTTAATACTAAGCCAATGAGAAGCATTCAACAGCTGTCGGTTCATTTTTCTGAAGGGTTGAAATTTTGTCATTTAAATATTGTTTTCTATTTGTCTTATAAAAACGCATCAAGTTTCAATAAAAGTAAAAACTCGTTTAAAAATATATTAAATTTGTTACCCGGAATTTGTGTGCATCAGCACACGTAGCAGTTTTATTATTTTGTTAAATATTGATAATATAATAGGTATACTAAGAAGTTGTGCCCTTAACATATTTGTTTTTCTATATGCAACATGAATTTGAAATTTGCACTTGAATATAATCTCATTTCAACTACTGGTGCAACAGACAATGGTTATACAAGGAAACATATATAGTATGAAGTTCATCATAATTACCATCAAACGGGCCAAAGTTCACATAGTGAGGCAGCTTGGCTTGTCTTCGAAAGACGTTACTGAATCCATTTTTAATTTTGGAACGTATTAGAACCCCGAAGATGATAGATTACAAAACCTAACAAGTTCTCTCCTTTAACAAAAATGTTTCGGTTGATAGGATATATTAGCTTGTGGTAACATTCGCTTCTGAGTTAGTGTTTCATTATTCTCGCCTAAGAGATTTTGCTATTGCCAAGGATGGTGCACCCCTTAGACGTTATTCAAAATATTTTCTGGAGTAAGCATTGGAAAAAAATCACAAAGAAAATTTTCCGGTTGAAGCTCTTATGTTATTTAACTTGGAAGAAACATCACATTTTGTTTCCCAATCTGATACCTGCCAGTGATTGGATTATGAAAGCATATTTACGAAATTATTCAGTAAAAATACTTCCGTATTGACTAAAATGGAATATTTTCGATGCTTTTATTAATAGTGTGTATCTAAAAAGTAGGAAGTAATGCCTTAATGTTTTATCGAAGAGGAAAAAAAGGAAGTAAATTAGAAAAAGGAAAGCACACATATCCAGCTTTAAGTCATTTTGAAACCTGTTTGCTATACATAAATTTTTTTAAGTCATCTATCAATATCAGTCATTTTAGAGGCTGCTTGAAAACGTAAAAGTGAAGTAGTAATTCTGACGCGCCAATTAGCAAGTTGTTGTATTCGTTGTTTTTTTTATATATGCCAATGTGGTTGCACCCTTAGATGTTCTCCCAACCTCTTGGAGCAAGCATCAATTAAAAAAATATTCTGCTGCAGTTTCACCGGTTGACATGCTTGTACTATTTAATCAGTAAAAAAGCACTGTGTTTACCAATTATAATTCTACTAGTATGTGGATTTAATGCATGTTTACGAAATTATCCACGGTTCCTGTGAGGGCCATGCTCCACATCAGCGTAAAACGCGACCGAAACTGAGGGCAGAAACCGAAAATCCTGGTACTTTCCATAGGAACACCATTGAATAAATTTTACGCTTCTGCCTAATTTTTCTGCTTTACGTCGATGTGGAGCATGGCCCTGACTGCTACAGAAATCGTCATCGAATTGATTAGCAGCTGAAACCAAGACAAACTTTTTTATTTAAATCAGGAGTCGAACGACTTCTGATCTAGAAGTCCTAGACATACCAATATTCAATGGAAATTTGGAGAACAAGAAAGCAGTTAGCAACCACATAAGTCCGTGGTGGATTTTTTGTGGTTTTGCCTTCTATCTGAATTCGGATTTAAAGCAATGGATACATTAATGGATTGACAAGTTCCAGAGTTACAAAAAAAAAAAAAATACATAGCCAAATAAAAGATGATAAAATAAAAATGTGTGCATGGGGGAGGGGTGGGGAATCCCAATTTGTTGTTTCCATAATCTAAAGTCTTAATAGAGAGCTTTATCTAATTATTTTCCTGCCATATTTATGATCAACTTATTCCGTAACAATTAATTATTACTAAAAGATTATACTTGTCTGAATAGTTTTTCTCAAATGCATAAAATTTGGCATGAATCTTAGTTTTTATAAAGGAAATGTTCTTAAATATTGTCTTATAATTTTAATGACAGTATTGTTTCGTAACAGGTTTTTAGAGAAAAATAAGGTTAGTAACATCAATTATTCACCTTTATGCCTGAAGTAAGTCCTTTTTTTCGAAGCTTGTCTAATGATCTAAGCTTGGTGTCTTATGAAGTTTTTAACAAAATATTTTCTCCGTAATTGTTATATTAATTAAGCATGATAATTACTCTTCTTTTGGATTATTCTATTTATGTAAAAAAATGAAGATGATTAACAGCTTTTATATAGTTACGTTTCAGTTTAAACTAAATAAAGAGGTAAGGTGTAAACTACCTGTAATCAAAATATGCGATAGCACTAAGTGTTCTAGAAGCATAGGTTAAATGTTGATGATTACAAAAACATATTTTGTAAAAAACCTAAAAAATTAATTAAACAAAATTTAGAAGACTGTTTCTTTTCCCTAGTATGCAGTAGAAACTTAATTGAACTCATCTTCACTTACAGTTTCAAAAGAAAAAGAAATTGGAAATCTATATAATGTATAATATATTCAAGGAAAGAGTTACTACAATTATTGAATTATCATTAAGAAATACTTTTAAGAAACAAAATGGTCAAATTATTGGATTACCATTATAACCAATGAGTTTTGAATAATAATTAGAAACTTCTTAGGGCTGAAAATATATTTAAGCTCAAACAATTACACCTTGCAATAATAAGCAAAAGTACTTAAAATCAAAGTTTCATACAAAAAAGAAAACTGCGTGTTTTCTCCGCGGCGCAGTTAGGTAGAGCGCTACATTATACACGCGAAGATCATTGGTTCGATCTTACTATGAGTTTGGTCACTTTTGATTAACTTTCTTCACTGTTAAAACCAAAAATGAAAATATTTATTTTGGCATGGTAATTTAGCATTAATTATATTTCTCAAAGGTGCTTTTTTGTGTTGTTACTTTGACCTTAATTATTCATGAAACAGCTAAAGTAAATCATTATTTCATTTACTTTCAAATCGGCGAAAAATAGCAGTTCACTTCGTACCTGTTTTTCAAAAAATTACAGTTGAAAAAAAATCAATTTTTTGAATTAATACTGTCAAGAGTGAATGCTTCGCGTGGATCAGCTGAAATTAGCATAAAAGAAGTAAACCTTGCCGAGATCATGCATCAACTTGCTCACACTGCGTACTACATATACGTCCAATTCATTTCTGAAACAGGAATAGACCTTTCGAATTTTTACTTCGCCACACAAAAATAACATAAGTCGTAGATCATTTGATTTTTTAAGAGTGTTTTTGACATCTATAACAACTTTTTTACATTTTCAGATGTATTGTTAATCAATATTAAAAAAAAAATATGTAGCTTGGATCATTCAAAATCAGTAAGAATTTTATTATTTAAAATAATCTGAAAATAACTTAGAGTGAAAGAACATAATCTGTGTGACGGTCGCAAAGATAACTATTAAAATGTATTTTCATCAGAGTCATTAATTATACTTTGCATTCGAAAAAACAATAAATTCAATACCATAAAAAAGGCAATAGATGACATCTTGTTTGCTTATATAACAACTATCTGGGTACCCGGCCCTGCCCGGGTTTCTGCCGGGTAATGTGTTTCAGTGAAACTCATTCGTAATTTTTTCAGCATTAAAGTGCACATCCATAGACATAAATGGCTACGTCTGCAAACAATGGCTATTTTTTCTGTTTGGATAAACTAAAAAAAAAAAAAAACTGTATTACACACCCTAAATACAAATGCAAGCTACAAATAATGCTTAGGTAAAAAATAAATGTTATAAGCTTGGTGTATTAAAATAAATATATATTTACAGTATCAATCGCTCTGGAGTCAACCATTTCCAAATATCGCACGTTAAATAAGTCCCATTATTAGTTTCTATCCTTGTGACTTCAATGGTGAAAACTCAGTTGGTGAAAACATCTTATGTCCCCCCCCCCCCCAAAAAAAAGGACTATGAACACTTTGTATTTTCTAACTGTTCCCAATATCAATTCTCTTTTTTTGTTAACCCGGTATCGATTACTGACATTAATGAATATAAAAATCCTAAGAAAGCAATAAATGTCATACTTATTCCAGAGAAGCCTCGGTTCAAAATTTTCATCATGATCACTATTAATATTGTTATTGAGAGGCAACAAATTTTTGCAACAATGGACAGAAAATTTAATCATTTAATGGGGAAACTATATGAAATTTACTGTTTTCCATAATAACTTTTTAAAACTAAGTTTTTTAGAAATAAATTATAGCTTATCCTGCTCCCTGTTACTGTAGCTATCTACGGTGAAAAAATTATTAAACTCGGTCCAGTAGTTTGGAAGATTACCCCGGACATACATCCATACAAAAGTAGTCATTTATGTATATAGACTAGCTGATGTGCCCGGCGTCGCACGGGTTTAAATGCAACATGCCAAATCCAAGAAAATAAATATATGAATTTCGACTAAGCCCAGTAGAATCATATTTCACAAAGGTAGTTTTTGTGACCATGCAGTAGAATAACTGGCTGTGGTGAACGTGAAATCTAACTTAAATGCGTTATTTGTTTTATCCGTGTGATTTTCCAAACAATCATTTTCTATTTTCTAACTGTTGCCAATATCATTTTTTTTATCTAACCCGATATGAGATTATTGGCATAGATGAATATAAAAATCCTAAGGAAGCAATAAATTTCATACTTACTCCAGAGAAGCCTTGGTTCAAAATGTTCATCATGATTACTGTTAAGATTTTTGTTGCGAGGCAACAAATTTTTGCAACAATGGGTGGAAAATTTAATCATTTAATGGGGAAATTACATGAAATTTACTGTTTTCCGTAATAACTTTTTTAAAGTAAGTCTTTTAGAAATAAATTATAGCCTATATTGATTCCTGTTAATGTAGCTATCTACGGTGAAAAAATGGTTAAAATCGGTCCATTAGTTTTGAAGATTACCCCGGACATACATCCATACATACAAAAGTAGTCATTTATGTATATAGATAAACATAGAATAGTCCTTGTAGACACAATTCATTATTGGATTTCTCTGACAAGTAGTTTAGAATAATGCGTATGTGTTGATGAACGTACTAAATAATAGTAATGATTCAAGTTTTCAAAGTGACCGAAATATTAATCTGTAAACAAAAGAGCTTTGAATTGCTTGTTCAGTTTAGCAGATACGAATTGTCGTGTCCCTGACAAGATCAAGATCATTTCGCTTTTATTTACATGATCTTTTAAAATGTCAAATTTAATTAGTGAATGTTCATTGTCGTCAAACAATAGTATATCGGGAGAACTAACTATTATTTTTTAGCTTTTGTTAATATATGCGAACTGCATGTCTTCTGTAGAAGGCAGTAAAATTTCTGAAAAATCTAAGCGCTGGGAGAAAAGGTGAAAAAATGAGGAATTATTTAAAAAAAAAATTAGCTACTGATAAATTAATCTTTACATTACGCACGTTTTACCTTTTTCTCCAATTCCATTAAAATTTCAGAAGAATTTCTTAAAACACTCAATCCAACACAACGGAAAATGAAAACTAGTACGTTGTAGCCTTCATTAAACTTTAATCCACATTTTTTAGGAGTTCTTGATTCTTACGTGTAATCACCTGTACTAAATCTTACTATTGAAAAAGATAAGGATTCAAACTGTAAAAAAGTAAAATCATTTTAAAAGTCTTACTTAAATGAATTTCAAGCACTCTATTTTTTAGCAACGAAAAGATGGCAACAGGTAAATACTTTTAATTATTGAGTTTTCATTTGCCAACGACTAAATATCGTAAAAGGTTTTCTCGAGGCAATCAAAAGTAAAATCACCTTTATACGATTTATCTTCCATAATAGTCATTTAATTAAGCTATCTGGCAAAAATGTAACAAAAAGCAGCCCCCCCCCCTTAGAGTGATTATTATGAAAATTGATTTGCACCGCTTTCCATTTGGGTTCAAGTTTTCTCCAAATTTTACTAAATAGTAGTATTAATTCTAGAGATGCAGCCATTGCAATGACAAAAAATGAACGCTCTGCTGTATCACACATTTTAATCTATTTACATCAAAATCAAATCAAATTTTATGCCTTCAAAGTTTACCTGTGGACCAAGTTTTGTTTGGATTTCATTAATTACTTCCTGATATATAGCAGTTAAGCATAACAAAGAAAACGCTTAGCTCAACCACCCTCAGAGAACTAATTCACATCGGGCTTATATGGGTGTATCAAAGTTCGTTCCATTTGCTAAAATGGATTTTGCACTAAAGCGACCATAAAAGACGATCACACACGGGCAGACATTTTCCAAGAATGATTAAAATGGTCTCAGCACTCTTCAAAACTTTCAAATCTGGCCAAATTCGAAAAAGTTCAAGAGCCCACGTCTTTCTTCTATATATTATTGCTAGAAAAAAGAAAAAACAATACCTGTTCATGTAATTATTACGTTATATTTCATCCATACCATGATGTAAAGGACATGTAGAATATTTGAACATTAAATTAAATTAAAGAACGCAGAGTTGTGTTCTCCCTGTCTTCTTGCTAGTTTCCTATAGCTAAAGGCCACTTGTATTACTGCGGATGCTGTTAAAAAATCCAAAAAGTATCTACACTGCAAAAAGTAAATGTTGTTTGTACAGTATAATACCGCTAATTTCACAGTAACAAACTGGAAAAATTGCAAACTTTACACTAATAAACTGTAATTTTGATAATTTCAAACTAATAAACTGTAAAATTGCTGCTTGACAGCTATAAACTATAAAACTGCTAATTTTAGTTTATTACTGTGCATCTTACAGTTTTAAACTGGAAGCTCTGCTCCCAGTAGTATACTGTTGTATTTACAGTATAATACAGTAATAAACTGTAAATGTGCTGCTTTACAGTAAAAAACTGCTAAATTGCTAATTTTACAGTTTATTACTGTGAATTTTACGGTTTTAAACTAGAACCTATGCTGCCAGTATTTTTTTGTAAAAACAACACTTTATTTTTGCAGTGTTTTCTAACAGAGCAGTGTTTGATGAAAATTCTCATACTTCTCATTTTGTTTAAACACACCAATAGACTAATCGTGACAAAATTAAACTAGTTTTCCTGCTATAGAAAAGCAACGGATCAATAATAAATACTTTTGCAAAGCATTTTGCAAAATGCAAGAGAATTATCGGAATTCAAGAAATAGTTACTTTATTAAAGACATAACACAATGGATAAATAACTGCATTAAAGAAAACACGAAAAAATATAGATGGTATGAATGGAATTCAAATTATACAGAATAATCAAACAAATCTTCCGCTCGGTTAGCTTATTTTGCTATCTTGGGAATTAATCAATATTGAATTCAGTTACACTCATTCACTTAATTTAGTAACGTTTTATTTTCAGAATTCCTCTTGGAATGTGTACATTCATCTGTAAAGGAAAATTGTCATTGCCATATTTCTCACATATTTGCAAAATTAAAACCGTTGGTAGCTAATTCTATTTTTCATCTTGTTTACATTTGCATCATGTTATACGAAGATATATTAGAAAGTACAAGAGATATACAAGAATGTGCCGTAAGTTAAAGTAGGGCGCGATTTTAGCTGCTGCGATGACAATAGTAATCGCGAAGGGTGATTTACACTGCGATGCAAAAGTTTAGACAAAATGCAAATCTCTTCTCTATCTCTATCTCTACTAATAATAAAGCTGAAGGTGGGTCTGTCTGTCTGTCTGTTACGCGCGTAGCGCCAAAACCGTTCGGTCGATTTTCATGCCACTTGGCACAAAATTAGTTTTTAGCATGTAGTCTGCACCTCGAAGCGATTTTTCGAAAATTTCATTTCGTTCTTTTTCTATTCGAATTCTTAGCGGAAATTCGATAAAATAGGGAAGAAATATTTCATACACATTTTCAAGTCTTATGTCATTCGAAAGCTTGAAATTTTCTGCACAAAATGAAGTTTTTTCGAAGTTTCTACGATTATCAGGAGAGCTGTAACAACTGTTTTTGGAATCCCGGAATTCAAGGCTTACCTTCAGTAAAGCAAGCCAAACGATTCTAAAATGGTTCATCTACTTATATTAAAAACTGAGTATCTAACTATCTTTCTATCTTTCTATGTCACGCTTATTTCTCCTGAACGCCAATGAACTGAAAGTCGAACCAGGTACCGATAGATAGGTAATTTTTCAGGCTTCATTAGTTTCAATCTATATGATTATACGATTTTAATTAGCGAAGATATCAATTAATAAGTAGTCAAGTTTAAAGCGATTAAGCCTAAAAAATGATTAAACCTCTAAGACATTTATTTCTTACCGTTGCCATTTGAATAAAAACGTTAATTAAATTATTGAACTGTTTAAAATTCCAAGATATTTATTTCCTACCGTTGCCATTTTGAATTAAAACGTTAATTAAATTATTGAACTATTTAAAATTCCAAGATATTTATTTCTTTCCGTTGCGATTTTAAATTAAAACGTTAATTAAATTGAACTTTTTAAAATGAAAGAGTGTTATATTTTTCCATTGTCATTTTGAATGCGTGTTATAACAAAGTTCTAACAATTGTTTTTATTCTAATTATTAATGACATATTTTTTCTCTGGTGCCATTTTGAAAATGTGTTTTTAAATAAAATTGCAATTGCTGTTTTTAGAAGGGGCTTTTTTTGGCTGCGATCCAAATATTAAAATAACTTTTTCGTTTAGAATTTTGCAATTAATTTTAGAAGAAAGCAGTTTGGAAATAATTTTTTTTTGGAAAGGAATTTTATTTGTTATTTAGGGAGAGTGCTAAGTATGCGCTACTTGACATCGTCTTTATTTTTGAGGAAGCATGTGCAAATAATTCGATTGATTCTTTGATGCAGGAAAGCTTTTTAGCGAGCCGCTTTAGCGGGGAGTAGTTTATTAAACTTTTCCTTGGTACTGTAAAGGCGAGCCGCCTTGGCGGCGAGTAGTTTATTGAAACTTTCTC
>JAXGGA010023027.1:0-14075 GCA_038373865.1 Uloborus plumipes
CGATATTGCAACGTTTTTTCTGAAGTGTGCCATTTCGGAAAATGTAATTTTG
Organism: Uloborus plumipes; assembly: GCA_038373865.1. NCBI lineage: Eukaryota > Metazoa > Arthropoda > Arachnida > Araneae > Uloboridae > Uloborus > Uloborus plumipes. The sequence goes on from JAXGGA010023027.1 coordinate 53, forward strand.
TTTTTAAAGTTAGGAAAGAAAACTTTCTTCTTCTTTAAAACTTTGGTAAGATTTCTGTTGGTTTCTGTGAGCAACAAAATTGTTCTTATTTTCTCTTTTGGCTTATTTTTGTGCAAAAAAAAAAAAAAAAAAAAAGAAAACAGAAGAAGCGAAAAACAAACACACAATTGTATTCATATTTTCGTAATAATAATGGCACAAAACTTAAATCAAGTACACATCTTCTTACACAGAATAGGTGTGCATGGAAATAAAATAAAACAGTTTCTAGTGTGTGGGGGGGGGGGGTGTATTTGGTGTATCAACAGCATATTTTTAACTTTTGGCTTTAGATTTCTGAGACATAACTTCAAATCTCCCAGAGCAGGGACTGCCAGTCTGTTTCTGATTTTTATTAGAAAATTAGTGATTGAACTGAAATTTGTTCGCACGAAGTAAAAACTTGAAAAAAAATTGCTTGCGATATTCCATAGGCAGGATAAGTTATAGACATGTTTTTCTAAAGACAGAAATATTGATACCCTCTTCCTAAACACTACCTAAAGTTCTTCATTAGTGCTTATTCCAATCAGCTCTTGTAAAATTTTGATTTTTCAATGTCATCAAAAAGATTCTAAGACGTCAGTATCAAAAAGGTAAAAGAAAAAAAAAAACATTGTCAAGCATGATCCTTTTAACATCCGGTATACTTCAAAGGGAAAAAGTAATTATTCTCTGCCTTATCTTCACACAACTGCACAAATAATTAACAGTGTGAAGTATTGTTGCGAATTTTGTTTATAGCATTTATTACAAATTATGGCGATTGTTGCAGGCTGTTGCTCAGATTTTTTTGCTAATGAACTTGTCTCGTGGACCCCTATTTTTATCTCGTGGACCCCCATACCTTTCTTTCGTTTACATGTACCCCTTGAAAACTTCTGGGGGTCCATGGGGACCACTTTGGGAACCCTTGCTTTAGAAGATAAAAGTTTTTTGAAATAGAAGTCTTAAAAGTGAATTGTAGGCCATCTTTGGTCACATTAAGGGCAGGAACTGGGCAGCAAAATCATCCCGTGCAATTTCTCCAAATTGTAGGTTTAAAAACATAATTTTTGACGATTTTTTATAACGTTGAGAATAGGTGAAGTTCCTGAGGATGGAACAATTCTTAAAAAATACGTTTGTTCCATTTAATTTGCACAGTACTGTAGATACATACCATTTTTGAAAACCGGTTTGAGGTAAAAAATGTGCTACAAAAGTTGCAGTAAGAAAATTTTCCCGGGGAGCTCAGCCGGTCTGAAATATTCCAGGGGGAGCTCGAGCTCCCCCGGTTCCTACGCCCCTGTCCGAATCGAAAGAGCATCACATGCATTACAGGAATCAGTTTCCTTTTTCTACGTTTGTGAGTTTGTGCTTATGCTAGCAAATACATCAACTCTTGCAGACTCGGAAATATACTCTGTAAGCCATGTGACGCTATTTCGATTGAGCCACTTTCACAGCGCATGTGCAAATTTTGTTTGGTGACAACGCCGCATTATTGCTAAAATCGAGAAGAAATTGAGAAAATTCGTTCTTTAGTTTTTCGGCTGCCATCGTCTTCTAGTGGGGATATTTTGAACTATTTTACCTAGACGTAGTTTTCGAACTGTATTGGTTTTCTAATAAAAATGGTGTAAACCGTGCATTTTTATCGCAGTGTTGTTATTTACGTTCAAAGTCTGTAAGTTATTTACTGGACACCCTGTTTGTTTATTAACCACGAACTCAATTTATTAATATTACTATTATTGTTTATATTACTTCATCTTATTTTATTTAATTATTATCATTTTTTTAATTTGAAAATGAAATCCCATAAATAATCAAAAGAAGAAAAAAATATTTTACTCTTTTTTTATTAAAAGGGAAGGAAAAAAAGGAAACTTCGAAAAATTAAATTATGACACTGTATCGAGATTTGAAGACGAAGTTTAAGTTTTTACGAATAACAAGTTCTTGTTTTTTTGGAAATTTCAGGGGTCCAAAAGGACATATTTTAAGAACGGATTAACGGTTTTAAGAATTTTGTCGATCACGCAGTGCACCGCCTTAAAAAACTACGAAGTACACCCAAGAACTAAAATCGAAAATTGAAACCCCCCCTCTCCTTCCAGGCCCCTCTTGGAGATGATCATCCGCATCATTTTTTAACACTTTTATTTAATTTGTAGAGCACACAGGACATTGCAGAGTTTATGAAGTACTTTTCTATTTAGTTATTGTTTCTTCTAGAGGACACTTCAACTGAACTGCTAAACTTTTCAATCTCTTGTTCTCCGAAATATATATACGCAACTCTCACCCATTGTTGCTCATTATCCTCACATGGACTTTAGTGTGGGCCGTCAAACCAAATGTGGTCTTTTGCCCGAATCATCAAATCAGAATCCACGTCAGTTCTTAAACATTTGAAAGAAAGTTCCAATTTGTCGTGTATGCCCAGAAGGTGCCGAAGAAAAGGGGGGGGGGTGAAAACCATTCACCGAAGTGTGGACAACGTGAATCAAAAATATTAATTTTATTTATCGAAATCATAAGATGTTTTAAAAGGTTTAAATATGGTAGGCGGTTGTGCAATGTGAAAGAGAAAATGAAAAGATAACACATTAATGCATCTATAATTTATTGCGAGCATGAAAAAATATTTTTTTCAAAGGGAATGACAGGAAATATTACGCATAAGCATGAATAGCGTCAGGAAATTCCACCAGTAAGGCAGGTGACATTGTTTCAGGCGAGACACTGCCTTGCGTTTGTGCAAGTTTTGATATGCAACTAAGCCACCTATTAACTGAGAAGAGCAGCGAAATTGAGAAAATGTGTTGTTTCTGTTTTCGAGTGATACAAAGAAAAATTTAAAATCAGCAGGCTGTGAACTGCGAATGAACTATCATAACAAAATATCATTTCAAAAAACGTAAACAAACGTTTCCCTTACTATAGGAAAAAATAGAGGACAGAAAAAAAGATAAAAACAGCGAAAAGTTAAATAAGGTATACTTAATGACTAACTATCTTACATCAATGCAAAGAGTATTTGAACCGCAAAAACCGTACAAATTGGATATGATTGTATTTAAGCAGAAAGTCTCTTCAGCTTCAAAGGAGAATATCTGCCTGTGTCTCGGTCACTTCCTATTAGGGGTGCGACATCGAAGGAAAAACATCGATGTTTCAAGACATCGATGTATCGAAATTAAGACATTGATGGTATTGATACATCGACCAGAAAACATCGATGTTTTCAACCATCGATGTTTCAAAACATCGATCTTTTTTTATAAAAATTACTTACACATTTAAATGTACAGTAATACAGTAACTCCCCAATTACTGTACATTTTACATCACTCAATTAGATTTCTCTTTTGTCTCCTGAAAAACATTAGACGTATGATATCGATGTCAATTATAGAAAATTTTTTTTAGTGAGATAGATACCGCAACTCTTGATTAACTGTATAACTTTTATTTATAGCATATTTTTATGAAACTTTTTCTGCTGAAATGTAAAACAAATCATCGGTAGTAATTAAAAAGAAAAAAACTATTTTAATACGATAGATATTGCAACTGTTAAAGATGAATCTTGTTTATTGCATATTTTTATTGCTTTTACTGAAGTGTGAAACAGACATCGAAAGAAAAAAAAACATCGAACGCAAAACAGTGATCATTAAAAGACATCGACCGTAAAACATCGATGGAACTATCAAAAACGTCTTCTAACGAGATAAATAGTGGAACAGCTGATTAACGATATAACTTTTGGCCGCATATTTTGATGATTTTTTTTTTCTTTTTTTTGCTGAAATATAAAACATTCACATAAAGAATAACAATGAAATAAATAAAATTAAAAAAAAAATGGCGAAAGCAAATTAGAAACGTTTTAGAAACATCGAGAGCAAAACATCGATAATAATCATAGAAAATGTTTTTTAATGAGATTAATACTGAAACTTCTGATTAAGGATGAAAACTTCTTAATGCGTCTGCATATCGCATATTTTATCAAGCATTTTTTGCTGGATTATAAAACATCGACATCGAAAAAAACATCGAACCCAAAACATCGATGTTGGGAAAACATCGACCCTCAAACATCGATGGTAAAAACATCGATGTTTTAGCAAAAACATCGATGTTTCCAAAACATCGACATCGATGTCGCAGCCCTACTTCCTATTCCAGACTGACGAGTCCACAATGAGAGCGAAACTGCAGTCTCTGGATTTAATAACCGATTTGGAGGTATATTGCATGTATTCCTGCTTTAACCCTGGCTTAGGGACGGTGACTTTCTGCGTAAGGTAGCAAATTGTCATTGCCGTATAAAAAAAAGAAAATAAAGAAAATTGAATGAATCAACAAAAGAAACAAATGTAAGAATGAAGGCTTTCACGGCCGGAGTAAATACTAGTTACGGATTCCGGGCTGTTGTGCCGTGGTCTGGATGACTTTAATCCATACGTTTCAATCGCAACTGCGGCGATCATCTTCAGTGGGTGTCGTTGATTTATTTGGCGACTGATGCGAAATTTCGAACTGCTGCAAGATTTTAAATTGTAAACGCAGCGCCCTCTACTTTCCGGCTCGGGATTGACAGATGACTGGATGCCAAAGCTTGTTAACTTTTACTTCTTCCTCCTTCTTGTTAAAATTATTTGGGTGTTTGAAAATTTCAATGGCCTCTCTATGCAATCTGGGGAAAAAATTTGAAGTCCGTGAAACTATTTTGGCCTCATTGAATTTTATATCATGTATTCCATTACTGAAAGTGTGCTCCGCGATCGCCGACTTTTCAGTCTGACCCAGCCGGCAATTTCTCTGATGCTCTTTGATTCTTGTATTAACACTCCGTTTTGTCGTCCCGATATAAACTAACCCACAGGAACAGGGGATCTTATAAACTCCTGCGGCGGACAACGGGTCTCTAGCATCTTTCACTGAACGCAGCAGGTCGCTGACTCTATTGGAGGGCTTGAAAACCGTCTTAATATTATGTCGACGTAAAAGTCCTACGTTGAGGACGTCACAGACCGAATTGAAAGACACCAAAGTTTTGACACCAAATTGACATTAGTTATGATACTTCTTTTCTGAAAACTTCATGAAGTTCAAGCCTAAGACTTTGAAAAATTTGTTGTTGAGTTTTCTGGAGTATCAAGTGTATGGATCATAACCATGATTTCAAGCAATTTATTGAAAGAAAAACAAGAATCGAAGAATTACTACTGCTTCTTCATCACTGAATGGCTATGACAGGGAGATTTGGTGGCATATTTATAACCAATTTCTCTGTTGTAGCTTTTCAGTTTACCTGGCCAACACTCTGCAGTTTAGAACTGCTTTCATTTCCTTGCTTGATGCATTGCATTTTGTTTTGCCTGTAAAAATCGAGGTCAAAACTTTCTTAATGCTTTATTAGAGGTAAGATATAATAAAAATACTTTTGTCAGTGATATTTTAAATTATTCCAACTATATTCTCTGGAAAAAAAAGTAACTCTGAAAATTTAAAAGTTTGTCTTTTAAAAAAAGGATTGCTAGTGAAAACTCGACGATTGCTCTAGGGACTGCAGGGGAAGTGGGATTATAGATTGCACAAAGAATTGAAATTATATACTGTCGGCCCCGCTTAAGAGAATATACAGTCGGTTCCAAGAAATATTATTCGATTAAGTGGGGTATTTGATTGCGGGGAAAATTTTTTTACCGTTCCATTGTAACAAGTTTTGTCTCAAAACGTAATAATAACAAAGAAATAGTTATATAAAGGAAATAATTAATGTTATTGTTAAAAAGATTTTGAAATAAGCAAAGTAAACAACAAAATAGTATAGTAATTGAGTATAAATGTTGTACGGTCATATGAAAATCATAAAAAAGTAATATACAACTTGTGTTGCAAAAAAAGTTTTTCCGCCTTTGCTTTTTATTTTCTGAAACAGTTCACAATAGTGGTTTGCTTGCTCGAGGTCTTGTGGAAACACTCTTATTTTATTCGACCTTTATCTTAGCAAAATTTTTTGTAAAAGCTGACAAATATTATTCTATTATCCGGGGAAATTATTCAATTAAGAGGGAATATTTGACATTGTGTCTATGGGGAAATGTTTGCTTCCTGACGGTTTTATTCGTGTAAGCAGGGTATTAGTTTATCCGCTACCCAATTAGGCGGGGACAACAGTATCAGATACGAATAGGAATTTACGAACTTAAGTTGGAAGGTTCTGAGATTTTTTGCTATTATTTGGGAATGCGAGAAAGTAAAATGCTATTCAACCGAACTTTTTGAGCATTCCCATGTTCTAAGTTTTCATGCATTGTTTCATTTATTCTGGGCTTTTATCCAAAACTTGCGAAACCTTAAAAAGTATTTCCTGTTATTTAACCAAATTTACACTAATTTTGCAAAATTAAGTAAACTTTTCAAATCCGAAAAACCAATCCAACTTTTCAATTCTCCATTCCATTATTGACCTTATTATATATAAAAATTATGAATTCAGGCAAAAAAAAGTTAAATTCAGATATTCGAGTGGGGAGTCCCCCAAGATTTTTGCAATTATTTTTGAAATATGAGAAAATAATATTGTTAGTCATCTGTTTAAATATTTCGTGTATTTGTGTGTCGTGCTTGTCAGACAAGTAAGAAGCCAGAGGCCCAGCCCTAGTTTCTGTTGTTTTTTTCTGTAAGGCGGGGGGGGGGAGGGCTGATGCATAACCTCCAAAGGTTGGATCATATGTTAGCAGTAAAAAGTATGACGAGATTTTCAAAGTTTATTAACGCACAAGAAAGCTTTCTAGTAGAAAGAGGAAATCACACCCAGGTCACCAATGGGAATTGAACCCACAACCTCCTGTACCACTCACAGGCTTACTAGATCACTAGGGCACAGCGCCCCTACTTCCCTATACCTTTTTATAGTTTATTTTCATGTAATGAAATTTAGTTGCATTCTATATATTGAAATCAAACGCACTCACTCAAGAGAGGAACTCGACTAATGACTAAGGCTTATAGCACTTACATATCACCTTTAGCAGCAAATCCTTCAAAAAGAACAAGTAACTTTTATTTAAAAGTTAATGTTAAAATTAGAGAATTGCTAATGTGCAAAATTACAATATTAAATTCAAATCATTAAACATGTCTTCAAATAACTGTGTTGCAAGGGAATTGATATATGACATAATCCTTTACACTCACACTAAAATGCATAAAATAAAAGTACTGTCGTCCCCGCTTAATCGGGTAAGGGATAAACGAATACCCCTCATATATGAATAAAACATCCCAGAACCGAATATTACCCCAGCCCATAGACACAATGTTAAAGATCCCCGCTTAAACGAGTACCCCGCTTTATCGAATATTTCTTGAACCCGACATTATTCGTTTAAATGGGGCCGACTATTTTGGAACAGTGTCGTTTGGAATTTGCAATGCAGTATGGAATAATTGATTTTCATAAGTTAGGAAAATTTTATTAAAAATTAACTAAATTTTAGATTATGAAAAGAATAAAAATTATCAAGTAGAATCCCGAAATAGCACAACTTGACAAACTTAGATATGCTTATATCACGTTTGACGACATACACTGAAGTGACAAAAGTCATGGGATAGCAATATGCAAATTTTCAGATGGCAGTAGCATCGCATAGAACAGGTATAAATGCGCAGTGCTTTTACAGAGCTTTCATTTCTGTTCAAGTTATTCATGTGAAGAGGTTTTAACGTGATGATGACCGCACGACGTGAATTAACAGACTTTGAACGCGGAATGTTAGTTGGAGCTAGACGCATGGGTCATGCCATTTCGGAAATCGTTAGAGAATTCAACATTCCCAGATCCACTGTGTCAAGAGTGTGCCGAGAGTATGAAATTTCAGGCATAACATCCCACCATGGACAGCGCAGTGGTCGACCGCCTGCACTTAAAGATCGAGACCGGCGACGTCTGCAAAGAGTCGTAAATTCTAACAGACAAGCAACACTGCGTCAAATCACCGTAGAAATCAATGTGGGACGTACAATGGACGTGTCTGCTAGAACTGTGCGGAGAAATTTGGATTTCTTGGGCTATTCCAGCAGAAGACCGACTCGAGTGCCTTTACTGACAGAACGACATCGCTTGCAGCGACTCTCGTGGGCACGTGAGCATATCGGTTGGTCCCTAGATGAATGGAAAACCGTGGCCTGGTCCGATGAGTCACGATTTCAGCTGGTAAGAGCCGATGGTAGGGTTCGAGTGTGGCGCAGACCCCACGAAGCCATGGACCCAAACTGTCAGCAAGGCACTGTTCAAGCTGGTGGTGGCTCCGTAATGGTGTGGGCTGTTTTTTCATGGCATGGACTTGGTCCTCTAGTGCGACTGGACCGAACATTGACTGGAAATGCTTATGTGCAGCTACTTGGAGATCACTAGCAGCCATTCATGGACTTCATGTACCCAAACAACGATGGGATTTTTATGGATGACAATGCGCCATGTCACCGGGCCACAACTGTTCGCAATTGGTTTGAAGAAAATTCTGGACAATTCCAACGAATGATTTGGCCACCTAGATCGCCCGACATGAATCCCATTGAGCATTTATGGGACACCATCGAGAGGTCTGTTCGTGCCCAAAATCCTGCCCCATCAACGCTTTCACAATTATGGACGTCTATCGAGACAGCATGGCTCAATATTCCTGCAGAAGACTTCCAACGACTTGTTGAGTCCATGCCACGTCGAGTTGTTGCACTTCGCCGGGCAAAAGGAGGGCCGACACGATATTAAGAGGTATCCCATGACTTTTGTCACTTCAGTGTATATCCTGATATTTTTAATAGTATTTTTAAATCCCGTTTCATTACACTTGTGAAGTATATATATTCTCCCAGCTCGACTTTTTTTATATGCAGACTTGTCATTTAGGGGGAGCTGAAGGAGGGCAATTGCGTCCCCCTGGTTTTGAGAAATTAGTGTATTTATACGCCTATGGGCTTGGTCTTTATTGTTCAGTTAGTATGTACACTTAGTTCTTAGTAATGCTTACCATGCACGTTATGGATATAACTTTCAGTCAATAATTTTTCCTGTCTTTTTTCTTTGTTTTGTTTTCAGAGAACATAACAAAATAGCTGGGACAAGTTTGAATATCTAATGAGGAATAAATCCATAATTCTTGAAAAGAGATAATAACTTCTAGTCTATCGAGTTAATAAAAGAGAAAAGCCTTGTTTACACGTGTTGGGAAAACAAGTGTGAGGGAGTAAGAAGTGTCCACGCATTCTCTTGCGAATTGCCCCGGAATATATTTCTCTAGCCCCTTCCAAGCCCTGATACTGTACCAAAAGCACAGTGTAGTGGCGGGCTCCTCTAGGTACAAGCTCTAATAGAGCTTTTTTCGGAAAAGAAGGAACTAGTTGACCCAGAAACCACGAAATTCTCAGAAATGTTCAATGTGAAAGAGAATCGGTAGCGAAAATTGGACTAAAACAGTAAGTAGTTATTGACTGATAGAGGTTTCTATACATTTCTGTGCAAGTTAAAGAGATTTCTCCCTAGATAGATCCCCTAGTTCTGGTAAAACTAACACCACAATTAATAAGGGTCTCTTGTTAGTATTTATGCCCTTGCAAATTTTAAGATATGAGAATGTCTTAGAGTCGTCTTATAGTGTCGATAGCTATTTTCAGCGAAACATCACAGCTCTGCACGGGGCTTAATTTACAATGAAAGTGGTGGTTTTTGGCTTTTCCAACTCTTTTGAATGTGTAATAGTGGAAATTTCGTCTGATATGAAAAAAAAATAAATAAATAAAACCGGAAAAAGTGAAACAAAGTTCAAGATCTAAGCTCCCAGGCTTATTAAATTCTGCCTCTGCATGTAATTAAAATTAATATTATGGGATTCGTAGCTAATTTCATCATGCAGCGCATGCACACTTGCTAAAGAGTGGAAAAAAAAAACTTTGGCCACATCAGTAGTATACTTCAACTCTAGAACCACTTACTAGTTCATTCAATCGTTTAAAGATTATATGTTTACTCGCCAAAAAATTTAAGCTCTGTAGAATACTTGAAGAAATGATTTGTTCGCGTTATTTTTTCGAATTGACGAAACATAAAAATAATAATCAACTGCTGGTTAAATGTTTATTTTATTTATTTTGCTACAATATATATATATATATATATATATATATATATTACAAATCGCATTTGTAACAGTCGGAAATCGCATTTGTAATATGGCAGACATCGAAATCTCCCATACTAGCCCTTGCCTAGCCAGCGGCCTCACCCCGATGCCTACGACTCTTTCCACCCTTGCCGGCAAGAAAAGACTTGCTGGTTTTTCGCTCTTTAAGATCCCTACAATGTTAGGATTGGCCCTAACAGTAGGCCTCTCCTTGCCCACTTCCCGGCAGTCCCCTCGCTCTGCTCAGTGGCGTATATGTGTTAAAATTTTGGAGGGGGGCCATATGACCAAGATTAGCCCCTACCCCCACTATATATATTTTTTTTTTTTTTTTCATTTTTTGCAATCTAAGTTTATTGGACGGCAAGACGGCTGAAGTGCCAAATCTTTAATTTTTCCGAAAAGATAAAGAAAGTGGAAAGTGGCGGTTTTAGCTCCATCCAAAGTTTTTTTTTTTTAATTCAAATTTATTTTATTCTGTTTTTGATGACGGTAGGGTCTTGGGGCCTCTTTTCGAAACTTTCTGAAACTTGATAACCGCAATTTTAAACTATCTGTGGTGATGTTAAGGGAATGAGGAATCCCTACGGAAAATTTTTGACAGTGCAGCTTCACTTTTGGTCATGTTTGATAGTGATAGAGAAGCAGAATGGTTTGCCTCCAGAAGTTTTAAATTGAATTCAATTTTAGGCAACATCGAAAAGGAAGGTTTCGGGGACCGGCAACCTCCAAGAGGTTTACAATATTTTAGTTTTTAAAACGCTATCGCAGGTTAATTCAGAGATTCAGAGAGGAAGACCCCTCCGGAAATTTTCAGAATGAGAAACATAGAGGAGCAATTTAGACTGTTATAGGTAGTACAGTTAGAGAAAGATTAGTGGTGTGGAAATCCTCCCTTGAAAATATTTTGAAATTGGTGTCCTTAAAACGCATTTTAGCGTTCTTAAATGACGTTAGGAAAATGAATTGAGAGCTGCCCCCACCCCTCCACTCCCCTAGAAATTTTGTGCTATTGAAGTTTTATAAAACGTAACCATGTTCTGTAACTCGTTGAAACAAGGAGATAAAAGGATGGGGATCTCGATCTGTTGGATTTTTTACGAACTTGAAGGCCTGAAAATTATTATAGGCCTTTAAGCCAGCGTGTATTTGACACTCTGCATTCATTACCATTCGTCTTAATTATAAGGAAAACGTCCAACTAATTATTGCAGAGCCATCTAGTGCGAAGAAATGCAACTATTACTAAGCCAAACATGTTCATTACTGTTCTCAACGTTTTCACTAATGCGGAACACTTGGAATCCTTCGAATCCGAATCGGAGCGCATACGACGTCAATAATATTTACGCAGCAGTTTTATTTGATGAAAATTAGGTGACTCTAAAGGGTTTTTTTTAATAAATTCAATGACAACTATAAACATTATGCGGATGCTGTTTCACTATTCGCTAGCTGTTCTCGAATCACATAAATTAATCTCGTTCCGCAATCTGAGAATCAATGGATTGGGGAAGCGAAAAAAAATGTCTTGATGAAACTTTCTTTTCGTTTATTTCCATACACTGGAGTAAAATACCAGGAAATAACACCGCCGAAATTATAAGGGAAACGTTCACCTTCCTTGTATAGCCACCTAGTGATAAAAACTGCAAGTATTACTATGAGAGAAAGAAACAGATTTTGCTCTTAGTTCTGCCTTTGCCTCTACTTAGGTAGTCGCACTGTAACATACTGCATATTACTGTGGCAATTGAATGTTGACCGGAAAGTTAAAGTGGCATTACCCGATCGCTGGTTATAAAAGAAATGGATTAACTAATTTGAGCAAAAGGATGATTCTCTCCATGTTTGAATTCCATTAAATTCACAGCGATACGAGATCTCCGATTCGAAAAATCATTAAGTAAGCCAAATAGCTCATAAATAAAGTTAAATAAGAAACGTAATTGCAGTTGAAATAATATAGTTTTAGCAACCAGTGAGATTTTCTGCACTTAGTATATTAGTATAAGCCATACCTTTCAATCTCTAGTATTTCCGATAGTAGAGATGTATTCGGTAAATATTTTTAAAACTAAAGCGTATTGTAGCACATATGACATACTGTAAGTACCACACTTCTTGCTCTGTTATCGAATACATGTGACATTCAAATTCCTTTTTAACAGATTCGAAGGTGCACATTGAATACTTACTATTTTCCCGCAACATAACACGTATTTCCAATTAATTTTTGACATCAAATTGACATTGATTATGATACTTGTTTTCTGAAAACTTCATGAAGTTCAAGCCTAAGACTTTGAAAAATTTGTTGTTGAGTTTTTTGGAGTATCAAGTGTGGATCATAACCATGATTTCAAGCAATTTATTGAAATAAAAACAAGAATCGAAGAATTACTACTGCTTCTTCATCACTGGATGGCTATGACAGAGAGATTTGGTGTCATATTTATAACCAATTCCTCTGTTGTAGCTTTTCAGTTTACCTGGCCAACACTCTGCAGCTTAGAATTGCTTTCCTTTCCTTGCTTGATGCATTTCATTTTGTTTTGCCTGAAAAATTTTACTTCAAAACTTTCTTAATGCTTTATTGGAGGCAAGATATTATAAAAATACTTTTGTCAATGATATTTTAAATTATTCCAACTATATTCTCTGGAAAAGAAAAAGTAACCCTGAAAATTTAAAAGTTTGTCTTTTAAAAAAAGGATTACTAGTGAAAACTCGATGATTGCTCTAGGGACTGCAGGGGAAGGGGAATTATAGATTGCACAAAGAATTGAAATTATATACTGTCGGCCCCGCTTAAACGAATACTGTCGGTCCCAAGAAATTTTATTCGATTAAGTGGGGTGTTTGATTGCGATAAACATTTTTTTACCGTTCCATTGTAACAACTTTTGTCTCAAAACGTAATAATAACAAAGAAATAGCTATATAAAGGAAATAATTAATGTTATTGGTAAAAAGATTTTGAAATAAGCAAAGTAATCAACAAAAAAATATAGTAATTGAATATAAATGTTGTACGGTCATATGAAAATCACAAAAAAATAATATACAACTTGTGTTGCAAAAAAATAGTTTTTCCGACTATGCTTTTTATTTTCTGAAACAGTCCACAATAGTGGTTTGCCTGCTCAAGGTCTTGTGGAAACACTCTTATTTTATTCGACATTTATCTTAGCAAAAATTTTTGTAAAAGCTGACAAATATTATTCTATTATCCGGAGAAATTATTCAATTAAGAGGTGATATTTGACATTGTGTCTATGGGGAAATGTTTGGTTCCGGATGGTTTTATTCGTGTAAGTGGGGTATTAGTTTATCCGTTACCCGATGAGGCAGGGACGACAGTATCAGGTACTAATAGGAATTCACGAAGTTGAGTGGGAAGGTCCTGAGATTTTTTGCTATTATTTGGGAATGCGAGAAAGTAAAATGCTATTCAAAAGGACTTTTTGCGCATACCCATGTTCTGAGTTTTCATGCATTGTTTCATTTATTCCGGGATTTTAGCCAAAACTTGCGAAACCTTAAAAAGTATTTACTGTTATTTAACCAAATTTGCACTAATTTTGCAAAATAAAGTAAACATTTCAGATCAATACTCCATTCCACTATTGACCTTATTATATATAAAAATTATGAATTCACACACTAAAAAAGTTAAATTCAAATATTCGAGTGAGGAGTCCCAAGATTTTTGCAATTATTTTTGAAATATGAGAAAATAATATTGTTAGTCATCTGTTTAAATATTTCGTGTATTTGTGTGTCGTGCTTGT
>JAXGGA010023028.1:0-14075 GCA_038373865.1 Uloborus plumipes
AAGACACAGAATTTATTTTAAATTAATTTTTTTTTAACATAAATAAAAATGTATTTCATTTGATTGTTTCCTAACTAAGAGTAATAAGCATCAAAAATGAGAGAAATTCAATTCTCATATCGGATGCAAAAGGATTGCATTTTTTTTTAATTAAAGGCCACAAAATCAAAAAATGAAGAAAATAAAATAATTTATTTTTTGAAGTAAAAAAACAATTAGAATGACATCTTAACATTCCTATTCGATGAATATTAATAATAATTATCGGTACAATCATCGAAAAGTCGGAAAAGCAAAAAAAAAAAAAAAAAACTGGAGATGGGAGAAGATAAAAGTATTATTAAAAATATTTTATTTCCGGTATTTTTGATCATGAAATTACCGGAACCGATCATGAAAATACCGGAAATCCGGTAAAATACCGGAACACAATCACCCCTGATGGCAGGTTGAAACCTGATGAGCATCGGCGTAATCCTTGTTGGTAAATTTTTTTTTTTTTTGAATTTTATCATTTTTAACATTCCAACCATGTTCGTATGGCATTGGAATCATTCGATATTGAGCAAGTGACTTTCTCTATATTGCAGCCTGGTAATTGGCTGCTCTCTTAATATGAAGACTCAATGTTGATCAACAAGGTTACAAGAGCTCGGGCAGAACATTGCCTCCTTAACCCATTAGCCTAGCGTCCATCGTTAGGGATAGTCCAAAAAGAGTGTATATGAATTTTCCAAAAATGAAAATTTCAACCAAATAATAGTGTAATAGTGTTCAATTATTACTTTGGTGTTGTCTTAATTCATTAACTGATTGCAGTACATAACCATTGTAAAGTGTGTTCTGCAGCCGTTTTATTATGATCTTTATCAAGAATTACATCGTTCACAATCTCAAGAACAAAAAGCTAAGTTTTTAAAATTATTCCCAGTTTGTTGATTGCTGCTTTTATTTCTTTTTATAAAATGTTTTTAGATGTATCGTAGGCAGAAAATTTTTTTTAGTAAAAATAGTATATACCCTCTGGGGCTAGCGTCCCTTTTGAGGACGATTTTTTTTTAATAAAAAAATTATTTTTCCCGTCCATTAAACACTATTTGTAACCAGTATACAAAATATCTTTGGGGAAAAAAATGTCAGGCATTAATGGGTTAAGAATAATACAAATCATAGATCAGCTCTTTGACATCTTCAGTTTTTGTACCACCGTACATTTCACATACAAATCGTTCATGGCTTGCACTCAAGCGTTCATTTACGATTCAATCTTCAACAAGTTTTTAAAATGTGTCAATGTAATGTTATGACGAAACCCATTAATTTAAATAGTCCCTTTTTGCGTTTCAAGTAACACCGAAACGCTTTCACAACCTGTAAAACTGAAATTCAAGCTAATGAATATTTTTACCGCTGTGCCTTAAAATTTATGAGTTGTACCGTACCAAGTGCGGTTGCTTGCTGGTATTCTAATTTCACATTAGCTACCAGTTTTTTGGCTCTCTTTGCTCTAAGAGGATTTTTGCCTCAAACTCTTACTTTCGTATTCCATGCTGCTGATGACGAAACTGCGTCCATGGATCGAAATAACAGAGTTGGCAGTGTATTGTATGTTCCTGCCTTAGCCCTTGCTTGGGGCGGTAACTCACTGCTTTAATATTGGGGGATTAATCTGCGTCGTTTCTGCTATTGGGTCCATGTTTATAGGTGGCTGCTGAGTATGAAAGTTTGAAAACTGTTATTGACATTAGAAGTTGATGCTTTTTAGGCTTAAAATAAATGTTCAAAAGTTCATGTCATGTTTTGTATCGCAATATAAGTAGTTTAGGAAATAGTTTTTTTCAAATTCTCTAGAAAATCATGTTAGGTAAAATTCATTGAGCTTTTATTCGTTATGAGATATTAAAAAAGGTCAATAGCGCACCCAAACACTGTCCCAGGAGCATGAAACGAACCAACTTTACAAGACTAAAAACCAGCCTAAAATTGCATTTTTTGGCCTTTAATGCTGGCAAATTTTTCAAGCAAAGCCCCAAGTCTCAACCCATTTTTAATTTTTCCATAGCTATCGTTATTTTTTTTTCTAGGACGTCAAATCTAAAACAATTCTGAAGCAGGGCCGCTTATTAGTCTTCATTTTATAAGTTGCCGAAGTTGAATTCTTAAATTTTTATAGAACTTTCCAAAACACACTCATTGTATTCTAAAACATTTAAATGTAATAAAATAATGAAGTAGTGTTTCACCAACGTGCACAGTGTGTCTTTACAGTAAAATCTTAAATACAGTTGAAAAATGTTTCTAGCAAAAAAAAAATGTAATTGTAAGTTTTGACTACGACTACCTAAGACAGTTGAATCGTCCAGATATCTTTTCATTACATATTTAGGCAGTATTAAAATAAAACAAAGTTTAAAGGTAATAAAAGACTATCACTAAAACGCAGGTTAAAATAAAGTGAAAGGCCGTGACCGTGAATACCAATACGACGAAATATTAATTTCATTGAAAAATATTTTTAGTTCTGATTTTATTCTGTTACATTACTTCTACTTCATTACAACAAAATTCACGTAACAAACAAAATTTGCGACCGCGTGAAGCTCGTAGTAACAGGGTGTCACTGCATTTTATTTTAAAAACTCAGAAAAAAAAAATGTGAAGACTTACTTGCAAATGGAACTCCCACCGCTAAATACTACTTAATTTTTGAAAATGCTGAAGTAATTAAAAAGTAAACAGCTTTGTCAAGAAAAAAAGTCAATAACAGCTTGTTCAAACTAGACATGCTTGTTATTGTCTTCAAAGACAGTCACATTTTCCATCAAGTTCATGAGCTTATTTGACAACACTTTTGCCTAAGAAGGCAGTAAATGTCCTTCTATAACAGTAGCAGAATATGTCTTATCCATAAATCATACAAAAGATCAGCTGTCGAATCCAAAACTGAAATACCACGTATTGATTCAGCAAGGGCGGATACAAGGGAGGTGCGATCGCGCTTCCCTTGAAGGACTCTTCTCCAGCAGTTTCGACTTTGAAGTTCAAAAAAGGTAATTTTCTTTGATCTTTGATGATATTAAGGGAAAGAGTGCGGGTATTTAGGGCTCTGATCTGGAAGTTTTTCGAAATGGAAGACTAAAACAATTGTAATCAACATCTGTTAACAAGCCATAGATGCATGGCAAAAAAAATTGGGCAAGTTAGAAAAAAAATCAATCGCCCCTCCCTTGGAACATTTCTGGATCCGCCCTTGTGATTCAGAGGATTTGAATGTGTGCCCTTCTGGAAAACTTTTCTTTCAACAGATCTACGAAGGACACGTTCTCTTTTGTTCGAAACACATAACTTATTGCTTTATCAACTTTGGATTCATTCAGTCGAGACTTCTAGAGACGGAAATTTGGTATAAGACCCACCGAATGATGCAGAAAATGCTAAAAACTTGTTTTTCTAAAAAGTGGCTATGTTACCTTTTAATAAGTTGCTCCTCATTTCTTTCCCTTTAGTTATTCTCCAAGAAAAATTTTTGGTTCACACAACTTAATATCTTCAAGTAAGAAATTAAGTTTATAATCGATTAGGCCAAAACTTGACTAATTCCTGTCCCCACTCTAATCACAGTTTCACTGCACAATTACTTAACAAGGGATATTAATTCAGGGGTGATTGTGAGTTCATAAAAGAGCAATTATCTCCAAAAAATATTTTAAGGAGAAAGCAAAAGTCTAACAGAATAACTGTTTGTTGTGAGAAAGCATTTATAAAGTAATGAAAGTTGCATTTGTTAGATTTTGTTGCATTTCATTTGTTCCCTAACTAAGGATAATAAGCATCAAAAGTTAAAAAGTGAGAAAAATTTGTTTCTCATATCGGATGCAAATAAAATTATTTAGTAAGGTAAAAATCAATTAGAATTTTCATTCATCTTTACATTTCTATTTGATGAATATTATTAATAATTATCGGCATAATCAGCGAAAATTCGAAATCGAAAAAAAAAAAATCCGGAGGTGGGAAGATAAAAGCATAATTAAAAATATTTTATTTCCGGTATTTTCGAACATGAAAATACCGGAATCGATCATGAAAATACCGGAAATCCGGTAAAATACCGGAACACAATCACCCCTGTATTAATTACTTTAACTATTTTCAAACTTACAGCTTTAATCTAAAATTTTTAGCTCATTCTATCAGATATCACACCAATAGGAAGTTATTTTTCTAGAATATCTTTGCTACATCTTAAAACAAGAATGCGGATTTAAATTGAAGAATATTAGTTACATAACTCAATGCTACTAAGATCCCTCAAAATTTAATTTAGAATCTTGTCTTGTAAATAGTTATATCTTTGAGAATATTTAGAGCAAAACAAATTCCTACCCTTAAATCCTACCCTTGATCAATCAACTGGATTGATAGTCACTCTAAACACCATGTTTAAGATGAGCAACTGGCACTCACCTACGTTTTAACTTTACAGTGGAAAATTTATCCAAAATCAAGCCAGTAAACCTCACTTTGCACAAAAGTAATGTGTACACAGTTCCAGGTTCCACATAAATGTTACAAGCAAATCTATTGCGATACATTCAAAAAAGGATAACACATAGCCAATCAGAATTGTTTATTTCAGAAAACTTCAATTTTAGATAAAATTGTCTCAGTTACAGAGAAATAATTTAACATAGGCCAAATGTTTATTTTTAACAAGAGTTTTCCGATTAATTTTGTGATCCGCTTCCTTCATACCACTCACCACACAACAAAACTCCTTCCTATCCGAGTAAAACACTGAGCAAGCCAACAGGGGATCATCCGTGGCTTTAGTCAAACCCAACCATGTGATGCAAGACAGGCAATTTTAAGAGTAAAAACAAGAAACAAATTTTAAGCTTTAAGCATTTATCATTAGAACGGAATCTACTGTCTTCCATAAATGGGTTTTACTCGGATTAAAATCAAAAAACAAATGCCAAGTTTGTGAATTTCAACTGGGAGAGGAAAAAAAAAAATGCCAAAAAGTTTTCAAACTTGGGATTTGTTTTTCATTTTACTATCCACTGAAAATCTGAGGTTTTAGAAAAGCAGAGCCTGCAGAAAAATTCAACTTGAAATATTCCTCTCGGCTGTCGAGCTTCTCACATCCTGTGCGATTTCGGCTCCATTGCCCATCGAAAGTAAAACTTGCAGACAACTTTGTGCACCATTTCATTACTTGTGGCATTAAGTTTTTTTCGAGGTTGTGAACACCTATTGGCACCTGGTCTCAAGAATGGAGAGTTCCTAGGGTTTCTGCCATTTAAGTTGGCCATCACGCAAGCTCTCCTTTCACATAATCCGTTATTGTTGCACTCTTTTTAGGTGCATTGGACTCAAGATCACCTCGCCACATTTTAAATATAGAATATATATAATATTTACACTAAGCTGAAAGATATTTCTCTGGACGAAAATAGAAAACGCGAAGGAAAAAATGCTTCTTTGATTTGTTTGTTATGTTCACTCAAAACCTCAGATTTTCAGAATAAAATGAAGTGAACATTTTTCAAGTAAAAAGTGCTGCCTTTAAAAGGGATGAAAAAGATATCCAGAGAAATACCTATTCAGATGAAATTTTTTAAGTTTACAAAAATAGGTGTAGAAAACCTACAAATGAGAGCAATGCCCATCTGAAAAGCAGAAAGTGCCACATAAAAATTTATCTACACTGTTCTTATATAATTTTTTTAAATAGGTACGCTCGGCAATGACGCGTTTCAGGACGATCAGCCGGCAAGACTAGTAAAGAGTGGCCAGCTTCTCAGATGAGCATAGTCTTTGAAGAAAACAACTGTTCTTCAAAACATGTTTTAACATAGTGTATTGTGAAACAGTGCTGATGAGAAGTCATCAACTTTAACTTGGGGTGTATATTTACATGACATGACACCATTAACACAAAAGTCCCACTGTACATATTTACACAGCTGTGAAAATTCCTTTGAACATAACTCTTCTTGGCAGCATGACGTGGGTTACAATGCAAGAGACGACTTGAGATAAAACAGATTTTTTTTCAAATGAAGAAAATTAAAGCGACAATTTCATTCATGAAACACTTTCTCACTAGGCACCACATAAAAAAAGATTGATTTTTTTTAAAAAAAAGTAACACATAATTTGTAACAAGGCACAGGTTTTGTCGATTCCTAGAATGAATACTTTTGAAACCTCTTGTGTGTGCCCTCATATTCAATCACAATAAATAAATAGCATAAAAATAAATACTGGCAGACTATGCCACATGATTCACAAGCACTCATCCACAAAAACGAGTTTCTTCAAAAGAGGCCTCACAGCTGATTTAAAAAAGTCTGAAAGAAATAAATTCACATTAAGAAACTTCAAAATTACATATCTACTAAGAAAATATATGCATTCAATGAAATATATTTTAAGAGCACCCGAAAAGTATCAACTGGATATAAATTCAATAATTTTCTTAGAGCTGTAGCGACTAGTTTCAAATTTACGGCGATATTTTCCTTCCAGCTTTAAAAACGTTCTCGCTACAATAAATTTTATGAAATTTATATTTTACTCCAGTCTTATTCTACTAAGAGTTTCCTAAGGTATGAGTGGCGTCTACGAATTCGAAATAGCCAACTTTTTGCTCTTTAGTCGATTGCTAAAAAAGAACATGAACGTTTGACAAAATTGAAAACTCAAACTTATATTGACATCGATTGAATAGTCTGCTGGGAACTTCAGAAAATCTTTCCTACATCTACAATGTAATATAGCTAAATTTTCACTTACAAACTACTCACCCATTTAACCATCCAAGAATACATTAATCAAAGCAATATAAAACAACTCAAAAGGCAAAAAAATATTTTAAATAGGAGAAATGGTTGTAAAACTCCATATTTTCAAAAAGGTGTTTTAAAAACATAGACTAAAACACAAGAGAATCAAGTTGTCATATCCTTTACAAGGTAAAAATAGATTAAGTGAACGTTTCTCATATTTAATAATTCCCAAGTTGTAAATAAATTTAGAAAAATGAATACCGGAATGATATAGCGAATTACTTAAGCACCAGCATAATTTTTTCTATTAAGATTTGAATATTAGATAATACTGCAGCCAAAATACACAACACCATTCCTGAACAATAAATATATATAAGAACCTGAAGATTGTTTTAATTAAACCTTTACTTACCTAACATTCGTTTCATGAGCATTTATTGGCTGTTTTCAGTCTCATCAAATTGAAATTCTGGTACATAAAGACTCTTGTCAATGACCTAAGGAGGGATAAAAAGTTGAAGTTATTTTAAGATTTTTTAATAAACTATTTAAAGAGTTCATATTACATTTTATATAAATATACTAGTTGCCAGGGCAGTCAAATTAGCTTCCTGCGGCATGTTGGTGAATAACGTTCCAGCCCCTAACTTTTACCTCATTCTGATATATTTGATATAATTTAATGTTCATAAGATTTTAAGACATGCTACGCATGTGGCTCGCTAACGAGTTTCATCTTTGATTCAGTTTAGCCTTCATTCAAAATTCTCATTACTGTTTCATATCAACCATATTTTTTAACAATGGATTCCATATTTAATCGGTTAAAACAAATCCCTTTAAATGACTACTAATTGATATCATCGTTAATTAAAATCTAATAATTATATAAATGAAGCCTGAAAAATTTTTAATCTATCGGTACCTGGTTCTATTTTGAGTTCATTGGCGTTCGTGAGAAAGCATGACATAGTAATAGTGCAGCAGATATATGACAAAAAAAAGGGGAATTGTGCCTTTAATGATAGAAGCATATAACTTGGTGTACATATACTACGTATAATTACGAGTCATTTTGGATACGCGGTCATCTGAGATTTCGAAGATTTCAGTAATGGCGGACGTTCGAAATGGTGGCCTCTGAATATATTTTATGTGCTGCTTTGCTTCGATATTCACAAGGTTAATAGCATACGTTACGAGATAAATCATGGAATTTAATATCCTTTTCTAATAAAGTTCTATTGCATAGTGTGTTTTAAGTGGATTTTAACTTTTACCGCTAGGGGGCTCTTTATAGTCCTTTTTTAATCGTCCAAAATGAGCAACAGATATGTGACCAAAATTGACGGAATTTTGTCTTCAATATTAGACGCTTACAAATTTAGATTAAGTTAATAAATATCAACTCATGTTTGAGAAAATTACAACACCATGCAGAAATCGTCATAATTGAATAAAATTTAATACACAGCTGAGTGATAGTGGTACAAAAAAATGATTAAACTTAGAGAGAGCCAACAAATAATTAAAAAATATTGATATTAATATATTGTGTAGCCAGCACGCGCTGCAATAAGTGCTGCTACGCGACGTGGCATGGAGTCAAACTAATTTTTAATGTCTGCCTGATCAATAGCATTCCATACTGCTTGAATGCGTACCTAAAGTTCGTCTGTAGAAGTCACAGCACGAGGATCACGAACGAGACGCCGACCAACGAAATCCCACACATGTTAAATCGGCGACATATCTGGTGAATACGCTGGGCAGGGAAGAAGCTGTACTTACGGCGATGCAAGGAAGGATTGAATTGTCCTAGCGACATGAGGGCGGGCATTATCCTTATGAAATACAGCGCCAGGCAAGCCTTGAAGGAAGTTTGGGGGCTGTAGAACTTCACTGATGTCCCGGTTGCTGTTCAGGCTACCCACAATTCGTAGCAATTGAGATCATCCGTGATATGATATGGCACCCCAGACCATGACTCCAGGTGTTCGTCCACTGACGTTCGATAATGCACTCTGGAAGATGGCGTTCACCGGCGTAGCGTCGGACGCGAATGCGACTATCATGGTGCCACAAATTAAAGCGGGATTCAGAAAACACAACATACTGCCAATCAGCACGCCAGTCCTTACGCTGATTAGCCCATTGTAGCCGCAGGTGACGATAGTTTAGCGTGAGCGGGATCCTGTATTATAAAGGAGTCCTTGTGCGCAGTCTACGCTGCATCAGACGTCTACGAATTGATGAAGCACACATTGAAACACTTGTAGCTGTTGACCACTGTGCTGCCAGTTGTCTGTAAGAAGCTGTACGGTCCGTCAGTACCATGCGGATCAGGTGTCTATCATCGGGCGCTGACGTCACTTTTCAGGGTCCACTCTCGGATTTCCGAGCTGTCCAACACTCGTCCGTCCACTGCTTCCAAACACGCATCACTGTGCTGCTGTTACGCTGCACACGAGCGGTTACTTCAAGATAAAACAATCCAGCTTTACGAATGCCGATGATCCTCCCCCGTTTAAACTCCGTAAGTTGTTGAAACCTCACTTTTTTCGTCGAATAGGCATAAGCAACGTCTCATCTAACGTTTATCACAAGCAGATAACCACCTATAACGATACACACCTTGCTGCAACCGTCTATTTATTGGGATAAATCTGGCGTTCAGAGGGCGCTGCTCAGCGTACGCATGCGCTAAGCGTCTAAAATTCTAATCATTTGCATATCATACCCTACTTTGCATTTGCTGAAAATTTCAGCCCATTCGCACAAGTCCTTCATGGTGTTGCAATTTTCACAAACATGAGTTTATAATTACGAGGAGCACACTCTTTATGAATGAAACAACAATAACTCTGTATAGTTTTAACAGTTGTCATTTAACATGATTCAAAAGGTTTGAAGGAACTCTAAAGATATTCAGAGGAAGCTTTGCATTTCGAAATCCTCTCTCTCTTTTGGATATCAGTTCTCTGGTTGTGAACCGAAGCCTCCCCCCTCACTCAAAATCTTTACCCTTTCTCCCACCCTCTTCAAAATGTTAAATTCAATAAATGTTTACTTCACTGCTTATACAATTCAGGTTATTGAAAATATAAAGTCATTTGCATCTATGATAAAACAAGGAAATCAACTAAAAATGTTCAAATTTGGAGAATTTGTGAAACTTTGAGAAGCTGTATCTCAAAAACTATTACAGATAACAAGTCCATTTTGGTATCAACTTGTAGCAAATTTAATGTAGTTTAAATATGTAATGTATCATGTTTGTCAAAAATGTGCTCTTTCATGGTCAAAATGGGGAAATTTCGAAAAAAGTACAAAAATGTAGCAGTTTGACGGCTGCCATTACTGCAATAGACGAAATCTCAGATGGCCGCGTATCCAGAATTAAATCATTTGATGTGTAGTATACGTGTGCCATGATTCATGTTTCTATCATTAAAGGCACAATTCGGTCATATATCTGCTGTACTATAAGAAAGATACTCAGTTATTAATACAATGAACTCACTTATACACCGCCTCATTAATGATCCTTTTTCAGTTATACGACGATTTTAAATGGTCCCAGCATATTCCATAGCAAAATAATTATAGTATCATTCGTTTATGCGTAGCTCTAAGGATAAATATTTCACTTATGCGCCGAATTTTCCGTAAAATGTTTAAAAAAATTATTTAATTTCTTTAAAAAGCAAGCATTTTTCTTCACTTTCCTCTTTAATCTTTCACCTTTATTGATGACGGGAGGCATTTTCCCAGCATGAACTAGAGTTCGGAGAGGGACAGTTACCTATTATGGATAGTTTTAAAGGGAACAGTTTGTAATTAGGTATGCTACAACTTTTGTTTTCTCTCAATCATTGTAGTTACGTTACAGTAATTGCCAAACTGTAGTAATATGTCCTTTATCTATAGAAACATTCTTATTCATTCTCTCATTAGAAACTATGTTGAGTTTTAGTCCTTTAAATAGGCTTGTTCACTTATGCGCTTTTTTGTTAGTCCCTTGGGTCGGCGTATAAGTGAGAGTTCACTGTATAAGCAGATATTCAATAAAATTTTGAAGTTTTATCAGCTTCCATTCTATTGTAACAAGAAAACCAATTTTTATTGAACTGTTTAAAAAATTTGATGAAGGCTTCTTAAAAAGTATTAAAGAATTTATCAATTATATAAGTGTTTACATCTCAAAAGGATGCAATTTCTAAGAAAAAAACTAGAGAGAAAAAAGAATTTTTATCATTAGAGGTAGTTTTTTGCAGCAACAAATTTAGTTTATATTGGAGTAGATAAAATATTCTTTAGCATCAATCTTTCATTAATATAGGATTTTCTTTCACGCTAGTTTTTAAATGATATGTTTTCAAACAAATTCTAGATAAGTTTTTTTTTTTTTTACAAGCTAAAACGAATATGTAAGTCCCAAATTAAATAAAATTACGTGTGGTACTCAGGGACTGCCGCGATAACGCTATTGCATAGCATTTATCAACTTATGCAATAATTTTTTTTTCCATTTGTACAATATTTTTTTTCTTTGATATTAATCAGGTTACACTTTTTGAGCATGGTGACTGAAAACACAGGCCATCCTTATATATCTATCTGCGTGTACATGATATTTTATGTGATGTTCTTAAAAAGAACATTGATTTCAGTTTTGAAAAAGTGAAAGCAAAAGACAAGAATATTATTTGACTTGAGAAAAGCCTCAAAGAATAACGTTAGAAACAAAAATATCATTTATGCTTAAAAAATTATTAAAAAAAAACCAATTCGAAATTAAGAAAAATGGCACAGAGGTGCAAATCTACAGGGCTCTAACTAATTTTGTATCAAGTTTCAAGTCTGTAGGTGCTATGGGGGGGGGGGGGGGGGGCTTGTATGCAGGCCAGCCAAACTTCCTTTCACAATATCTTAGAGCTTACTTTTTAGTATGTAGAGAAACTAAAACCTTCTAAGGAGAGGGAAACAGGGGCCACTTTTTACGTTGAGGAATTTTGTGAAGGGCCTAAGTCCAGTCTGGATCAACCAGTTTTTGAACATCAAAAAACCGGATAGCTGGTAAAATAGTGGAAAACAATCACATGTTGTTACTCAAATACATCAAAATAAATCTTACTTTTGGAATTGGTTTGATTTCTGTCCCTAATTCTTGTTCAATGCGATGCAGATTAAATCTGTCATCATAAGTTATCAAATTTATAGCAATTCCCAGGTGGCCAAATCTTCCAGATCGACCGATGCGGTGTAAGTATGTTTCTGCCATTTTCGGGAAATCAAAATTGATCACTACATTCACAGCCTGGATATCTATTCCTCTCGTAAAAAGATCTAAAAAATAGAAAACTAAGTTAGATGCATGTTATAAAAAGCAAATATGTATTTAAATTAAAATCTTGAACATTATAGTCTACGCTGAGGTTCAGCTTGAAATTACTTTTAAAGTAACGACCATTTACAACAGAGAAAGTCTAGGCATAAAAAGAATTAATACAATTCAGATAGATATTCAAACTAAGTATACAGGGTTGGTTCCAAAAATATTGAGCCTCTTTTCTTTGCCACGAGACTCAGCAGGGATCTTTTCTTAAAACATTAGACACTTTTTATAGTCTATGTCTAATTTTCGTAATAATTTTAGGATATGTTAGTACTATGATTAGAAAGAGAAGTAAATTTTTATACATTAAATTGTGAATATAAGGGGCTAAATGTATGTGATAGTTTTCCTTATGCGAGATCCACAATTCACTTTTGCCCTTAAAGTTATGAATAAGCCACCGAAATAAGAATGTAATCATGAACCTACTATAAAGTATCCAAATTGAAAACTAGCATTTCACTTGTTCAGGGTTTGTATTCAATTTCAGAAATAAAAAATTGAGAAGTTTTGAAGGTGGAAAATGACTTTAAAGAACTATCACAATTTAAAAATAATTTACTTTGAATTTACATTACTATTACAATAATAAAAAACTTATTTTAGGAGTACTTTTTAACCTCCCCTTCTTATAAATGCATTTACAGGTAATCTTTGGTAAAATTAGGAGAAAGGATGGAGTTCCAAAACCTCAGGCTCCATAAATGATATTGTAGGTCATCTTTGATGATGACAGGGATAGTCCAAGGGTTTTGAAATTTAAGCCCTTTAAACTTAATTGTAGATAATTGATGATACTAGAGGAAATAACCTAATTCAAAAAACTAACCCAGAACGCTTTGAAATAAAAACTCGAGAAACTATTTTAAACTAATTCTTCAATATTATTAAAGAGAGGGGAGACTTAGAGACATAAATGGTTGATTGGAAATGAGAGAAAATAGATGCGTTTTGAATGATTTTTATAGAGGAAGATTGTGAATTTAAAAAATGGAAGAGATTTGTAGAAGTTAGCACCAAGAGTTTGAAAACGCCCCCTCAAAAAGAATTTCCCAAATGAAGGAGTATTGGAAGGGACACACAAAACCTTCATTGCTTATGGTGGAAAACCATCACAATTAGCATTACATATTCATGACCCCAAGCTTTGACCACCTTGACTCAAGGACCAACAAGTCAAATTAGAAAAGCTTCACTTTCTCATTACAATATTTTGAAAGTTTCAGGAAAATATAAGGTTTTAACAATCAGGCCTCCAATCACTTTGCATAGCGTAAAAAGACAATGCTTTAACAGGGTGGCCACAGGAAGAACAAAATCTGTTTCCCTGACTTTTCCCTGATTTTTCCCTGTCCAACTAAAATTTTCCCTGATTTCTCTCTTACGCCCCATTTCTCATGCTCTTGAAGCTTAATTTCTACTCTTCCTTGATACTTGGATATGTCTGCTGTATAAACTACTTCAGGCATTATATTTATGTACAAAAATGAGCAACAATAACAAGGAAGGCATTTGAGACCGCTAATTTGTTAAGAAAAAACGAAGCTACATAGTCGGTTTGACTTATCGAACAGCTCTAAAAAACGTCATTAACAAAAGGATTTTTTTTGCTTTAAATATCAGTTTACTAAACTTCCAACATCTCCAAAGAGAGCCTAAACATTTTTTACTTAGTTTTTAAAAACTTTTAAGGAAGCAATTGCATCTTCCATCTCTACTCTTTCTCCTAAGATAAAATTGAACTTTCAAGACCCCCTCCCCCATTCTTAAAACACCTGGAGATGGTCTAAAATAGTGCTTTTCATATCATACGTCGGATTCGAAAACTTTTCAAGAGAGAAGCCCAAACCCTTTCCTCTAAGTTCACCAAAGGCGGC
>JAXGGA010023029.1:0-5000 GCA_038373865.1 Uloborus plumipes
AGAACATAGTTCCCCAAAAGTAATGTATATTTTTTGAACTACATTTTATGGTTTATAATAGATAACACAATAGGTAACAAGTTTCATACATAGTTACTATTTTTCAAGAGCAAATACCTATTTTTCTTTCTTATTAGTATCTACTTAGTAAATTGTAAATTTAAATATTTCGAACATACTGTTATTAAATTTTTGTAGTACAATTAATAATTTTTGGTTACATATGAGGTGTTTAAAATAATTATTATTTCAATAAAGTTCCCCAAAATTAACTAATATTATGTTATTGATAAATTTTAAGTAATATTTTAAGATTTAATCAAAATCAAGATCCAAGCATGAGCTTAGTAGAACTATTTTAGAATAATGCCGGAATAATTTATGCAATTTTAAAAGCAGAATAAAAGGATTAGACGTAAATATTTACTCCCGAATTTAATTACGTAATAAACCTCTCTTCGCATTTCGAGGAAAATAAGGTTTTAGAGTGTGATGAGTTTTAAATACTCTGAGAACTCACATATGCATAGTAAATTTTGCCAGTAGGTTTTCCTCTACTAGTTCATGCATAAAAATTAATATTAAGGCCATTAACTATAGCCTTCCGTATAAATTACAAACAACTGTTTAAGGCAGTAAAAATCATTATCATAAGAACTTTAAAATACGTTGATCATATTCCGTAATTTTGATGCAAATTTCTTCTCCCTTTTCATAAAGTTTAGTTAGTAGAAATGGTTGTAGAGGTAATCAGTGAAAAAAAAAATGTATTTTTACAAGCTTTTTTTTTCAAAAAAGTGAATAAAAACTAAATGAACTTTCTTGAAAATGGACTTAATACTTATCGTCAACTGAGCTTGTGAAAGTCATATTTTATTAATATAAAGTATAAATGCTTTTACTGTGTTGTCCCCATCCATGTGTGTGACGACAAAGCAATAAAAGCTGCTATAAAAATTAATAATTTTGCAGTTTATATTATGTTTCTCACAATGGTTTAACCAAAACTATGGTTCTCATTTTTCGTATGTATGTATATACTGAATATACGGTCCCTGCATTAAAATACATTTCTTCGGTAATAAGAAAGTGTTCAGCCGTGTTTTTATTAGGAAGTTTTTTGTTTGAAGAAGGAAAACAAGTGCACGCCTACAAGTTATCTCATGAACGCCATTAATAATTTTTATTAACTCTTAAGCTAATGTGATGTTTTCTTCGCAGTAACATGCTCTGCAAAAATATTTTCACTTTGGACGTTCTTTTACACTTAAGAAACATTGCTTACTTTTAAACTTTCGCATTTTTCTGTCACGTTGATGCTTAATACGTCTTTAATCTCGAAGATCTTTATGTGAGATTGTTTTCTGACGTTAATTTAAAATTTACACTGTGAAAAAAATTATTTAGCAGAAAAGTAAATATGGTTTTCATTAATTGATTTTTTGGAAGTTAAATAAAACCATTCGATAGGTGTGTAGATTTTTTATATTTCACATGTAAAACAGAAATAAGTGTATGGTTTGAGGCATTTAACTTAAAGTTGGTTAAAATTTAAACAGACAAAGAAGTTGTTTGTGTGTAATATAAATAATTAAATCTGCATTTCAACTCATTAACATGTTTTCCTGGGCCTCGGTTCTTTAGAGGTAGAAGTTTCGACTCGAAAGCAAGAGGTCACGGGTTCAATTCCCGCCAGAGCCTTGGTTGTTGTTTCCTCCTTTTTATTTATTTTTTTTTTTAATGAAGTATTTCCTAGGCACGTCGTAAGAGTAACGACTTTAAGAAATATTCACCCATCGCAGAGTTTTAAAGCTGCTCCTTTATTTTCCAACGGCTTGAGTCACATTTCTTCGATTGGATTTGAACAGTGCTTACAGGCAATTCCACGGTAACAGATCTATCAGTTTATCACAAAACAGCTTACAAAGAGAGGAAATGTGTAAAATCCTTGTTTTAGTTCACGAACTGTATGAAGATAGAGCAGTTAATTTTTCAAGATTATAAGGAAAAATATTTAAATAATAATATTTTCTCCTTAACAGACTTTGCGCAGACAAAGAAGCCCATCATATAGATGATAGTTTTGAAAATCTTCAAAATGTAACTTTATTTTATAGACATAGAGACCATGTTTTTTATAAAATTTATGCAAAGAAAACATGACTAATATAATAAGTCTTTGCAGGCAGTTTTGTACAGCAATTGATGCTTTTTACTAAACAGGAATTTTCCTTACAGGAAAGCTGTTTTTTTTCTTAAGTTAAATGTCTGAAATTAACCTATTTTTAACTGTAATTTATGTAGGAATAAACATAAAGTGCTTTATTTAACTGTAAATGCTGTTTTAAAAGAAAAAGGTGAGTTACGGATTTGGAGTTCTTTTTCTAAACCTATATTTTTAACAGTAGTGAATTTTTTTCTTCTTAAACTCTTCTCCCCGTAAGCCATACTTTCAATACCAGTACTGTACAAAATTATTTAAACTATACGCGTAGGGTAAGTACTAATTTCAAAAGGAATGATTTTATCAGAAAATTAATGAAATCAGCTTCATTGACAGTAAACTGAGTCTTATAAGCTAGAGATACACTGATTAGTTGGCAGTAATTGGTAATCAGCGATCGAGATCATTTATAATCTGCCATCTTTTACCTAATAGTACAATGCTTTTTTTTTAATTAAAAATCCCTAAAGAAACATAGAACTAGAAACGATGCTGAAAGATTCAATAAATAGTAAATAAATGTAACTTTCTGGAGCACAAGGTGACATGTCATTATAGATTAACAATGATAAACATATATAATTCAACAACAGGATTAAATCATTCATTTAAAAAATGTTTTTCTGAATTAATGTATGCCTTTAAAGATCGTAGGATTCTGTGAAATAACTACTTCTTAGTGTTTCTTCAGTTCCACCGCCACCCAAAAAACGTGCAATTAAATACAGATTCAAACTTTTGTTTCATTATCTGTTTATTTAGTTTATTTATTTTTGGTATTCATTTACTTTATTCACTGCTTACGGATAGACAGTCGAACTACGGATGGAGAACTTGAGTTTTTCCTATATTATTATTATTATTATCATTATTATTATTATTATTATTATTATTATTATTATTATTATTATTATTATTATTATTATTATTATTATTATTATTATTTCTATTTCCTTTTGTAATTATTAGTAATACCATAAGCATTTTTTCAATAAAAGTTTTAAAAAATCCTTCAAAATAGTAGCTATCTGGTGAGATTCCCCCCAACCCCTCCTCCATAGTTAGATAGAAAGATAGATAGATAGATATAGAGAAAGAAAAATAGATTTTCATAAATACTTTGAAAAAGGGAGCAAAAAGTTCGCATGGTTTTGGAAGTACCTTCTGCCAAAAAGATCTTCTATTGCAGACCAAGTTCACACTTCTGCTCCATCGCAGCCTTGATTCTTTATTTCTCTCATGATGGCTAAGAGATCTCAAAGCTTTTTCTCTTTTATTGATCACAAAATTGAAATCCGAACTTTTTCGGAAAGCTGTAAATTTCCCAACGAAAGTAACTGCGTTGTCAAAAGTTCTTTCATGCCAGACATTTAACGTTAAAGTTTTATAGCAGTTGGGTTAGTACTATAGCTCCTAAAATCAGAATGTATTTTACATTTTGCAAGATGTACGTAAAGGGAAATATAATTATTTTGTTTTCTTTTTACAATTATTTAATTCTTATTGTTACTGCAAGAGCATTCTCAGAGACATGCAACTGGAAATTAAACCGTAACTAATGATTTGCAGAAGAAGCACACAGCTAATATATAACTTTTAAAGAAAAGGAAAACAGACGTACTGTTTTACACGGATATGTGCGTGTCCTTGTTTTATTTGTCATAAAATGTTTTTATTTTTTATGCATGTGCGGTTCTGTTGTTTTATCAGTACATTGATGCTGAGCCGTTTTTATAGTTATATTAAAATCCAATTTTATTCTTTTTCTGAAAGAATGCTATAAAGAAACACCATTTAATACATTTTGTAATTAAAAAATATTGATTTCTTCAAATTTTAACACACCTGAAATTTTAAATAAGTCTTCTGTATCACATGCATCACTGTGAGACTTTTTTTGTCTAAAATGTGCTTTTGTAAGCTTAGTTCAACACTAAACGTATTTTAAAAAATACAAATAAGAAATAAATAAATAACGTGTATGAATTTTTGTCTCTTTTTAAGTCTAATTTAGGTCGTTACCCTGACAATAACTTGAAGTTTATAAATACCTTAAAAGCTTAGTGTAATTCACCATAGTATACGAAAATCAATGACGTAATTTACCTAGAAACATGTATTTAAATATATTTTATTGTAATATTTGAATGTTTCTCTTACTTTGCCATATATTACT
Source organism: Uloborus plumipes (assembly GCA_038373865.1). Classification (NCBI taxonomy): domain Eukaryota; kingdom Metazoa; phylum Arthropoda; class Arachnida; order Araneae; family Uloboridae; genus Uloborus; species Uloborus plumipes. The sequence continues at coordinate 4,401 of JAXGGA010023029.1, forward strand.
TGTCAGAGAGGTTATTTTAAGAAGAAACCCATGCAGAGTAAAATATTATGTATAAATATCTCGAATAAGTTAAGCTAACTGCCAAATATTTTTTACATATTTCAACTAGCCAATTTTTATAATGAATAAATTATAGAGCTGTGATTTATTTCCTTCTTTTGGTTAGATAAATGATTATTTGTATATTTGTTACGTCAAAAAATAGTAAATACTCCGAACTTTAAGACATTACCAAAAAAAGTGGAAGCACTACAGATTAGAATAGAACAATTTGATTTTTGAGTAAGTGATGCTTTTTAAGAAGTATGAATTAACGTTTTTCAGGTAATAATCCAACTTGGATTAGCTAGAACAAGAATATGACTGCAATCTGGTGAATTTTCTTAAAATAAAAGTTATTGCGAAATATTCCTATTAAATGATTATTTGTTTAGTTACCGCTTGCATCAACATGTTTAATCTGTTTCAAAAATGTATTATCATGCAATGCAATTTATGCTAAGTTGTGGTACATTTGGGAATGATCATTCATACTTTATAATTTGATAAAAAAACTATTACCTGAACAAATTGCAATTTTTTATGACAATATAAATCGAG
>JAXGGA010023030.1:0-14073 GCA_038373865.1 Uloborus plumipes
TTCTTTTCAGAAATGCTTAAAATTCTACATTAGATGAGATAGAGTTTGAGATTTTTCATTGCTTGAAAATACTCCTTGACATTCTTTATTAGAAAAGTGAAATTCATTTTGGAAGAGTGAAATTTATGAGAACAACCGAAGAGTTTGGTGGTCGGTGCATCGATGCATCCATCAAAAATATGCAAATTATGCCACTGGATAGCTTCCAGAGCACTTTGTTGATGTAATGAAGGATTTTAAAAACGCGAAACATTATACCGCCCCCGTAATCGTTTGGCGTAGCCATTAACAGAGCGTTTGAAGATAACATGCGAAAAATATCTGGGGTCCAAATGCTGAAAAATGCCTTACATACTGTATCATTCGAAATTTTCAGCATCATGTGAAAAGTTGCTTGATATACTTGCTACAAAATGAAAATAAAACGGTATCATGTTTTTTCATGTTTAGTTGAAAATATATTACGTCATTGAACACTAGCGGAATAAAATCAGCACAATTATGACACAAAAGTATAATGATAATATTCATGTAACGATTAAACTTGCCGGTCATCTTGTATAGTGGTCAAAAAAGTCTGCCTGCGGACAAAGAGGTTTCGGGCTCGAATCCCGGCTCGGGCATGAATGTACCCTTCACCCTCCTGCCCTTATCCTTTCTTTGTGTGAAAGTGCTGTGAATGGTTGCTTACTCTATAAACTTGTTCTTATGACATGTGTGTACTGTGGAAGTCGGACTTCACACTAAATTACGGCACATTTGGAAAAGTGAAGCAACGCACCCCAAATAGCTAGCTCAACTGGCATAAAACAACAACAACATCTGATCTTGAATAGTTACAATTAAATACGGAGCTAGTCGGTTGTATAATGCGGAGATGACAGTTTTGCCCTTGTTTTGAGCTCGTTAGTCTAAAATAGCCATAACCGAGCTGATGGTAAAAACCTTCATAAGCAAGCTGAGTGTATATCTTCACACGAATAGCCAAAATGTTTCAGCACACCAGCGAGAGGTTGCTACATTTCGAAAAGTAGAGAGAAAAGCTTGGGTATGAAGCTAGGCGGTTGAATGGGGGAAGGGGGGGGGGGGTAGCTCCATGAATTGTTCAATGGTTTCTTTTTCTTTATATTATTGAGAAGATAAAAGGTTACTTGTGATTAATCGCTAAATTACTGACCTTTTAATGGTGAAAAATGTTCTTAGTTTTTCTTAAGATTCACCAGAATTTAAATTAAATCTCACAGTTTTTGAAACTAATTAATTAGTGAATGTGAACGAGCGTACGAAAAATGCGTGATATTAATGTGTCTTGGATAATAAATGTTTCCAAATGCAGTGCTAGGAAATGAAGCGTATAAAAAAGGTGAACCTTTTCTCCCCCTGGATAAACAAGAGCAGGGCACTTAAAATTAAAGTGTCTTATTAAAAAGAAGATAAATCGCACGCGGCTTGTTGCTATTTTTTCTCTTTTTTTTTTGAGCACAATCAAGTGGATGCCTTTAATTTGAAATCCGGCAGTTATTAAAAGTGTAGTTAAATTAAATGCTGTTTTAGGGCGACATAAAGTTATGGTCGCAACTTGACAGCTGAAAGTTGATGGTGCAATACCTTTTCCGACATAAAGTGAATGCTCTTGAACAACTAAATACTTACGTGAAGGAGAAAGAGTGTACTGGTCACCGGTGAGAGTGATGGCGCATTTCTTGAAAAGAATAAAGAAATAAAAAATAAATAAATTAAAAAAAAAAAATAAAAAAAAAAAAATAAACTCAAAATTTTGGAAATTCAAAGTTTTATGTCAAGGACAAAACTGGGAGAATTCTTTAGCCGCCAGTGGTCGGTCGAAGAAAGGTCACTTTTTTTTTACAAAAGTTCAAGTATTAAAAACTTTTTTTTATAATTTTTCGAAGATAATAATTCTTGAATATATTATGGAAGCGATATACGTAGTGTTAATGAATTATTTCATAAAAATTCACAAATTTTAATCAATTAGTTGATGCATTTCGTACACTTAAAGGTCATTTATTCAGCTTTGAGGTGATAATCTCGTGACGATTGACTCACGATTTTTAATCACCACTTTTTTTATTTAATTACCCTATGGCATATGGCAACCCCTAATTTCCCAATTTAGTTTTTCACAATATTATTTTCAAAAATTTGTGTGTTTCCTGGTTGGTTTTGTAATGTACATTAATATTATGTTAAATTGTGAAAACATTTCTTCTAAATTACAAAATTTTAATGACAGCTTACGATTGATTATATCTCTAAAACGCTCCACGTATCAGCTATCAAAGGTAACTTAGTGCGAGTTTTAGTGGTGAGAAAGTGCATTAAAATTACTTCTTAAATCAATAATTAGTACGCGTTTTCATACTCTTGATGTGAGTTCTTTTATGTTGCAGGAGTGCGACATGTAGGATTGTTCTTATTTTTATCAAAAATCGATCATGGAAGTTAACGACGACTGTTTTACACTAACAACCATGGTTTTTTATTCAAAAATCTGAGTTAATAAAGTGAGGAACAAGCAAAAACTATTTCATGTGCACTGTACTGCATGAATTTAACAAGACAACTTATTTCCCAACACCAACAGTCAAAGTACTGAATCTAGGTGGCTCTGTTTGGAAATACTTTAATGTTCTAGGAAGAGAATTGTCGAAACATTTTTATAGAAGTAGACTTTAATGGGAAAAAGCTAAAACTCCCTTTTTTCCCTCAAGATTTACATGGAAAAAAATTAGGACTAGCAATAATTATATTCTTTCTTATAAATAAATAAGTAACTATAATTTGTTTTAATGTCCCTTTCTGTCTTTGGTATATACCTATAATTGAAATCAATACATTTCGATTCGGATTTTTCACTTTTAAATCTGAAGATAGAAAAATTGTAACCTATTTTTTGTTATTAATAATTTGTAGTACAGTTTGAGTAATAAAACTTTAACTTATACAATTCAATTGTTAAACAAAAGGTTTCACTAACTGCCAAAATTATCTTTAATTCTTCACTATCGAACTATTCAGGTCAGTTAAAGATTTTATACTTTTTACTGAATCAAAATTTTCAATAATAGCATTGTAGTACTTGGTAGGTAGGGTCTTAATCTTTAATACGAGAATTCCCGAAGTGCAAATTCTTTTAGACATGTTTGTTCTGATTCACAGCGACACTTTAAATTATGACAGGATACAGTTATAAAGAAGAGCCGCAGCCAATGCCCCCCCCCCCAGAGCTTTATAAACCCCACATGCTTTCTGTTCAAGTATATACTGCTTATATGCCTACAATCTATCTCAAATTGGGACGTGTTAAGAGTTTATTTAAATTGACTATAACTATTATCTTGATAAGCGGATCATTTTAACATTCGGAGCGATGAAAGCTACAATAACCGTGTAATCCAGTTTAGCTGAATTTGAACTGTTTTAGAAAGGGTTGTCGCTTTTCGGTCCTCTAGGAATATAAGCAATTACTTCCTGAACATAGCTACCTACGTAGATCGTGCTCATGAAATTCAATCTGTGATGACGAAGATTAATTAGAGCATAGAATCGGTATCTTCAAATTTCTAACGATGTACAGATGATCGGGAAGAGTATATTACAAAATTCTCAGCTTTTTTTTTTCACTTCAACTTAATTGATAAGCTATTGCTAATCTCCTTTTCTACAAAATTGTTATGTGTTCACAACAATTTTTAACTATATCCATCTCATAACGAATGAATATAGTAACATTCAACAAATATGTTTCTACTTAATATATGCGAGCAGATTCCACATTTTGAAAAGTATTCAACTCATGTTACTTCACATTTATGGATTCTAATTCCATTTTTCTTTTTTAAATATGATAAATTAGCATGCATTATAAATTCAAAACAATTCTCTTTTCTTGACAAAATAGAAGCATGAAACGCGTTCTTTTAAAGAAATAATTACTTCAATGTGATCTTGAAAGAGTAAACTATTTGACTGCAAAAAGTTTATTTTAAAGATGCCGCTAGAACTAAATGTACTAGGTAGCTTGCTATAAAATTTCATTAAGAATGCTTTTTCTGAAAAGAATTTTTTTCGGTTATTTCGACAGACTCGCTAAATGAACAAAGTCTTAAAAGCAATTACAATTTGTCCGTTACTCTTAGCATGAAGCTACTTTCATGCCAGATTAATCACAGAAAAGCTATTTATTACATTAAATATTTATGTATTTATTCAAATATCGATTTTATGATGGTTCAAATTCTGTTAAGGCGAGCGCGTTAAATTTCAAACTTGTAACGTAAGGAAGCGTAAATTTTCGGTGAAATGTATCAGCAATCGAATGAAATTTATTGAGAGCTTAAGATGTAAATATAAGCGATCATAGTACCCCGCTTGGTTAATTGTATAGCTTTTCAGCAGAGTTGATGCATTGATCAGGTAACGAGTTTCGATGTTGCCAGTAGTTCTTCATCAGGGTTTGAAACTGAAACAGCACTGAATGACGTATTTTGTAAAAATAATTAAAGTAAATGTATGCCGTGTGGTAAAATGTATTTCCAGCAAAGTATGACACCAACTTGCTGAAGACAATTGCACAAACGAGGTTCTACGTTAAAAGGAATTCTTCATTAAGGCATGAATAGGAAACTACATTGAACGAGGCATGTTGAGAGATAGAGATGTCATTGTATCAGATTGAATTTGTGTAGTCTGGTTAAATGTAACCCCATAGCAGGCACCAGCTAAATAAAAAAAAAAAAAAAAAAGATTTCGACGTTGCCAGAAATTCTCTAGTGCCTGAAAATTAAGCTACATCCAGAATAGTATATTGAAAAAAAAAAAAAAAAAAAAGATGTTGCCGTGCACTAAATAATTTATGTAGTTTTTACAGTATAATACAGCTAATTTTATAGTAATAAACTGTCAAAATTTCTGATTTTATAGTAATAAACTGCAAAATGACTAATTTTGCTGTACTGAACTGTAAAATTGCTAATTTTGCATTTTATTACCGTGCATTTTACAGTTTTAAACTGGAACCTAAGCTGCCAGTATTATACTGTTGTTTTTACAGTATAATATTGCTAAATTTCAAGGAAATAAACTAAAATTTCTAACTTTGCAGTAAGGAACTAAAATTGCTAGTTTTACATCTTATTACTGTGCATTTTACTCTTTTAAATTGGAACCTTGTCTGTCATTATTATACTGTAAAAACAACAGCTCATCTTTTAGTGTACTAATATCATCTGAGTCTAGCTGACCTACAGTTATTTTACGTTTAAAGAAAATTATTGAGTTCTATGTTATTTGGGTAAAACGTATTGTGTTTAAACCTAAGCATCAATTTTAATAAACTACGTCAATGCAGAAAATTAAAGACTTACAACAATGAGACGATAAAAATGACTTCACCAGAAATTATTTTTGATTACATTTTTCTACCTGTTAGTTATTTGTCGTACTTTTGAACGACTCGCATTTGTGTGAACAATTTTTAGATAGCTACAACTTCTCTTCGCACACATACGCAAATTATGAATCGAAAAATATTTTTGCGAGTTGCAAAAAAAAAAAAAAAAAAATGCTAATTTGGAAGTCATAAGAATGCCTTAGTGTTCTTTTTTTCTGATGCAGCTTAAGTTGGATGCAAGAGAGCAAATACATTTATAATAAAATCGTAAATCAAAGCTTAAATTTCTTTTTTAAAAGGATTTGTTTATTATGTTCTATTAGTTCAACACTGTAAAACATGAATATTGCTTTTACAGTATAACACAGCTAATTTTATAGTAATAAACTGTAAAATTGCTAATTTGACAGTTTATTACCGTGCATTTTACAGTTTTAAACTGGAACTTCTGCTGCCAGTACTATACTGTTGTTTTTACAGTATAATATAGCTAAATTTTACGGCAATAAACTGTAAAATTCCTCACGTTACTGTAAGAAACTGTAAAATTGCTATACAGTTTATTACTGTGCATTTTACAGTTTTAAATTGGAACCTAGGCTGTCAGTATTATACTGTAAAAACAACAGTTCATTTTTTGCAGTGAATATGTGTACATTCTCAGAATAGAACTGATATATAGATTTTGGGGGTAATGAAGTTATTTTTCAGCCGGGAACGGAAGTAATGAAACGAAATGCAAGCAGAAGTGATTTAAAAATTTGGTGACAATTTGGCTATATATCATCAAGCTGGTGATAAATTTGGTTTCTAAAATGAGATTTCAATCCCCAGGTAAGTTTGGCGAATTTTGACTCCCGCAGTACCGAATCGATATACATTGCCGATATTTTTATCCTCCTATGCAAAACTCTTATGTAGATCTCTACTCTCTACTAATAATAAAGCTGAAGGTGGTTCTGTCTGTCCTTTCTTTCTGTCTGTCTGTCTGTTACGCGCGTAGCGCCAAAACCGTTCGGTCGATTTTCATGCCACTTGGCACAAAATTAGTTTGTAGCATGTAGTTTTGCACCTCGAAGCGATTTTTCGAACATTCCATTTCGTTCTTTTTCTATTCGAATTCTTAGAGGAAATTCGATAAAATAGGGAAGAAATATTCCATACACATTTTCAAGTCTTATGTCATTCGAAAGCTTGAAATTTTCTGCACAAAATGACGTTTTTTCGAAGTTTCTACGATCATCAGGAGAGCTGTAACAATTGTTTTTAGAATCCCGAAATTCAAGGCTTACCTTCAGTAAAGCAAGCCAAACGATTCTAAAATGGCTTTGCTCGCGAATAAAATTTGTTTGAAAATAGAGATGAAATGAATTATGTTATCAACGGAAATCAACTTTTCATGTTGTTACCATGGTTACGTTTTTATTTCGTTCTTTTTCACTTAATAATTTTAAAAATGTATTTGTTTTTGTAACAATCCAAACTCCAAGCCTTATTAAAATTAGTCAAATGAAATATTAAAAACCGTGATAAGATGGCACCTGTCAATCAAATGAGAAATCGAGTCCTTTCCTTAAAATACAGGATACCATTCTAAATTTATCGTCTGCAAAACATATTTTACTTCATTATTAATTTATTTCAATATAAATTGCAGCAAATGGCTTGAGTGAACCAATTTAGCTTTTAATTTATCGTTTGCTGGTTGATCTTTGTCGATGTTTATTGTTTTTATTATCATTGTGAAGAATAATGCACGAAATTTCTATGACTAATACTTAAAATTTTTAGGATCAGTTGAGTTTAAAAGAAAAAATTGCTCCAAATATACTTTTGCAATGTGATTATTTATTGTTGGACTGTAATTTGCAGCAATAATTGCATTTAATAAATAATGAAAGACAATATTAAAAATTATTTTTTTGGCATTCAATTCTATTTCAATTTGGCATTCAATTCTATTTCAGTATATTTACTTCTATCTTATTGCGATATTGCAACGTTCTTTCTAAAGTATGTCATTTCGGAAAATGTATTATTTTGTTTTTGAAGTTAGGAAAGAAAACTTTCTTCTTCTTTTAAACTTTGGTAAGATTTCTGTTGGTTTCTGTGAGCAACAAAATTTTTCTTATTTTTTCTTTTGGCTTATTTTTGTGCACCTATCTTTGGGGTTGCATTCGAATGTCCCCAAGGGGATGATTTACCCCTTTTATGGGGTAATCATGGCTTTCAATGCAGACCAAAGTGATATGAATTGGCGCGACCACTTGGCGATATCTCGCCAAGCTTTTGGTCACCAAGTGTTTGACGTCAATTTGGCGACATATCGCCAAGTTGGCAATAAATTTAGCGAAAAAAAAATTTTTTGGGTTCAATTTGGCGCTATTGGCGATATTTTGCGAAAAATCTACTGAATGATGTTAAAATCGGCGATATTTAGGAGATTAATCATTGTAAAACATTTTTTTGCATTGTTTCGTGGCAAACTAGGGATGCAAATGTTTGAATTGTTATCTTACTCACTTCAAGCACTATTTTAGCACTTAAGGCATCTACTAAGAAATTTACACGTAAAAGGAAGTAGTGTAGGGTCCATACCAAATTTTTATATCATACTTTGAAGGAATTATAGTTGAATTATAACTAAAATAGAGTATTTTTTTCTGCTATATCATTTTTTTACAAATGAACTTTTAATTTTATACCACGGGCAAAGCCGTGCGGGTACCGCTAGTTGATCATAAAACTGGAGATTTAGGCACTTAAAAAATTCCTCTCTTTACTCAGGCACTTTTATATTGTGAATACAAGAAATACCTTTGTGCGATTAATGTGAAGTTTTAATCCAACGTTAAAGAAGCACCTGCACCTGTATATTTGTGCAGAATATACAGGTATATATAAAGAAGTATACCTGTATATTTGTGCTTCTTTAACGTTGGATTAAAACTTCACTTTTATATTGTGTTTTTGGTTCTTTTTATCATTCAATTTAATTATCGTTGTTGTGATTTCTGGTTTTAGATGCCAACAAAATATTAAATTTCCTTGGAAGTGCAATCCTCTTTATTTACTCCTTTTTATGGGTACAAGAACGTGTTGAAAAATTCATTAAGAACTGAAATTCTCATTAAAAGGAAAATAATAATAATGAAGTCCAACGCTCGAATATGAATGCACGCATCTTTTTTCTTTTTTTTCTTATCTCTCTCTCTTTTTATTTATTTATTTATTTATTTTATCATCACATGCTAAAAGAGGTTTCGTAACCTCGACAACTGGAGAATGGAGGATAATTAAAGGACTTGAAAACTAACCCTCTAAAAGTTAAAAGGCAATAATAAGCCAATACATGTTTAGCGAAAAAAGCAAACAATGTGACAAAGATCGAACGAATAATGAGAACATTTTCGAACACAAAGCAATCATTTTTATAATAGGGTAGCAAATATAATTGGTTTTGTCATTTCTATTCAAAAAGGCTAATCGAGCAGTTTACGGAAGACAATAACTTAACCGAGGCAATTTCATTTCATTAAACTTGTGACTTTGCGGACTGTTTGCAAACCGAATGAAATGCCAAATCGAATAAAGGTTGTCCGCGCATGCATATGAAAATAAAAAGTTAACGTGTAGTAGGTAGAAGATTTCTTCTTTTATTTTTATATGAACTGAATGGTTAAGTAAAACAGAGCATTACAGAGCTAATATTTAGAAAAGTGCCAATTTGAGTCCCAAGTGAATTTTCACTAGAATTTCAATAACTAGTTAAAAAAATAATTTTAACCAGAAAGAAGATAAGTTTTGCTTTCATTTCATCCAATAACATCAGGAAAATTTTTTTTTTTTTCTTCAGAAAATATTGTTTTTATACATCAAAAATCAGATCGGTAACGTGTCCCAAGTAGCAAAGCTTAGCATGCAAACAGGTCATGCGCACTTTCTAAATTCCCAAAAAAACGCACTTGCACAAAAAACGATTCTATGCTTACCCCTTTGTTAATATTTTACTTCATTTTTGTTTTAATCGATTCCTGATTTTCTAGCCGATGCGAAATAAGCGTGTCCCAAGTTCCGCCGTCAGAGTGGTAACAATAACTTCCGATCTATGTTTAGGCTCCCAAAATCATTTCCTGCACCTATAATACCTGATACTGAGTACCTGGTGGGATGTTTTATCGAACCAAAATTAAAAATTTGCCTTTCTGCATCTAAAATTGTAGGTAAGATTTTTTAAAGTGATTTTATCAAATGTGTGTCATTTGAGTCATCAGATCGGTAACACGCTCTAAAATGCGCAGTTTTTATTATTTTAAAAATTATTTTATGTATAAGTATAGTCCTTTATTACAAGTGAAAAAACCACGTGTTTGATTTTGGTTTAGTGCGATCGACTCGGAAATAAAAAAAAAACTTTGTCAGTTTGTCAGATCGGTAACAGTCAGAGCGGTAACATTGAAAAACAGCGAATATGTTACAGAACTAACTCACACGTTTCAGAATTTTAAAAAGCAAAAATGATAGGTTTTAGCCATATATATTGAATATTTTTGTTCTTAAAAAATGAAAAGCAATGAGTTTTAGTACAATTGCTTCATTTGTGGTTTGTATGAACTAACAATAGAAGTTAGTAAAGTAAGAAAAATTGACACTGCAGAAATTAAGTTAATTCATTATTATTATTTCATTTATTTATTTATTTATTTTGGTGCTTCAATTTCTCATAACTTCGCTAAATAACTAGATAATAACTAGCATGCTAAATTTGAATTTCTGATCAAGAAATTAAATTTCCTGCAACTAATTAAAGAAAAGCAAGCAACAGAGTTGTGTGTTGAAAAAGTTGAAGTTGTGTGTTGTTTTAAAACAAAACAAATGTTTCATTAGCTTGGATTTGGTAATTTCATAATTTATTTTATCTAGAAACCTTATCGCTCATTTTTATTTCCAAGTAATGCTTTTTATAATGAAATTTGATTTTTTAGCCTAATATATGTATTTTAATATAATTATCTTAATTCTATGTTAAAAATGCAAGGAAATGATATCATATTTAGAGATGTTAACGAAGACTGAAAGCATAAACTCAAATATGTAGCTCATATTAACATCAGATCTGTAACATTCATCAGATCTGTAACGGCTTAAAAGTGAGTAATCTAAAGAGGGGGTAAATAACTTCCTTGACCTCCCCCCTTTTATTTTCTTGAATTTAGACTCAATTTAGACTTAAAATTCAATATTAGTTTTTTTTCTGCAAAAAAATTTTTTTTTCAGAAAACTCCAACTTCAAATTGGCACTTTTCTAAATATTGGCTCTACACTCGCAATAAATTATCTCAATGTTCCGTCAGATAGTGCAATATTCTACATATGGCACTAAAGAAAATATATAATATGGTTTATTAGCTACCATATTTGAAAAAAAAAAAAAAAACATATTTTATCTACATTAAATAGTTTTGTACGTTTTTTAGGAGAAGAAAAAAAACCTGACGTATCATTCCAAAAATATGCCTTAAAATATTTTCCTTTGAAAATTAATAACAGGTAAGAGTAGAGTAGGGTAGGGGAGAGAAATGGGAGACAACATCAACATTTATACCGAAACAAAAACGTGAACAAATACTCATTAGGTGGAACGGATAGAATCTAATGCTGCCACATTTACAGAACAAATCAGCAAATTAGAAATATGTTTTCGCATTTTATTTCGGAACAAACGTATAGTGGTCTCATTCCTCTCGGCTCTCTTTTCTATTATAGTTCTAGATCATTTTGAAAACTCGGAATTTTCATAATATTTCCGAAATTGACTAAAATAAAAACAAATTAATCTGCGACTAATTTTACAGTAAGAAACTGAAATTGCTAGTTTTGCAGTTTATTACTGTGCATTTTACAGTTTTAAATGGGAACTTTGGCTGCCAGTCAGGGACGTCATTTCAAGCTTTTCCATGGGGGGGGGGGGGGGGGCAAAGGGTAAAAACAAACATAAAAAACCACGTCCACTTATATGTAAATACATTGATTTCTCAAAGTCAGGGGGCAATTGACCCCCCTGCCCCCCTAAATGACGGGCCTGCTGCCAGTATTATACTGTAAAAAAACAGTTAATTTTTTGCAGTGTACAAAGCAGATCATCTGACGTTCGAGGATGATACTAAGATACTATCGCTTTTACTAAGTTGCGTACTATTGCACTTGTGAGATTTGAGATTGAGCTAGTAACCTGAGGGGTCAAGTATTCCCAATTTCTTCTATGGTTCGGCGATAACTTTACTACATATCTAATTTTTTAAGGGTAATTAATTTTAAGAATTAACTTGAATCATTCTATACTATTTACAGAAATCAAAAAGTTAGCTTTATTCACGTAAGCTAGTTAGACGTTTTTTTCCACAAATTTCAGCAAGTTTTAATTTTTCTCTTAATATTTATTTTTTGTCAGAAATCATTTTCTCATCTTTTTCAAAATTATATTTCAGCATTTGTGAGCACTTAAGCTAAAAATGTTGTCTGCTTTACAAAAGTGCTTTGAGCATTTTTACCATGTTTCTTTTTATATGAGATAAGTTTGGAGACAATTTTTAATCAAGAAAAAATATTTTTGTCCCCCAAAAAACATTTTACGCTTATCTCCTCGAGTCTTTTTTTGCTTCTACAGTTTCGTAAAACATAATTTTACTTTTTAAGCAAAGTTCTTCCTTTTTAACGATTATCTTTTGTTTGCAGGACATGTTCAATTAAGCTTCAATTTCGGATGACACAAATTTTGTGATCTTGCCTTTGCGAAAATCTTTTTAATTCATTTCTAATCAATAACAGTATTGTTTTCATGGCATCCACTCCCGTGTAGTATTTGTAGCTGTTAAAGTTTTTATTAAAAAAATAATTGAAGCAAAATAACTTTATTTATGAGAGAGGCAAATGAACACACGCATCTCATCAGAAAGTTGCAATAAAAATGACCCATTATTATAAAACATTTTTAGTGTATCAATTTTCAAATATACTGTATTTAAAAATTTGTTAGAAAATGATTGAGAAAAAATGGTAAAGGTTGCTCCTTAAAATTTCAGTGTTCCGTAGTATCGGATCTCAAAACAAAATTTATTGATAAATGTTTTTTAAATATCTACTATTGTTCAATAAATTAAATGCTTTAAAATTATTGTTATTTTTTCCAGCCAAAGTCTTTATTTATAATACTCTATGCCATACCTCTCACTCACCCGAATTGCTTGATTCTTCTTATTTTCCTTCTCTGTAATCTCTAGTAATTTTAAGGAAGTTGGGGAAAATATTCATGAAACAATAATGAACATATATTCTTCGATACCTCCACGGGTAGCTGGAACATAGGAAACATAAAAATTTGTAAATAACTAAAAGAAAAAATAATAAAGCATACAACTAAAACTACAACTAAAATTTATACAGTTCAACTACTTGAATTTTTTTTTTCAAAAGTGAGTTGCTTTCGAAGGAAGCTAATCAATGTAAGCATTCAGTCAATTTTAGATTATGTTGTTGCCCTATTTACATAAAAACTTATTCTTGTATAACTTCTGAAGTCAAAAAAATTGTCTTAACATTTTTTTTTTCGTTATTTAAAATCAGTTTAAGAAATTAAGCGTAGGGAAGCGATCAAGCTTTTCTACTCCCTGCTTTAACACCGTAAACAAATACCTATAGCACGCTAGCAGAAAAATCCATATTGTCCGTTAATAAACTGCTTTTAAGCACTAGAAACCATTTCTTGGACAAAAAAAAAAAAAAAAAAAAAAGCAAGTTTCTATTTTTTGCCCTTTTTTACTCTGATGCACTCAATCCCCTCAGTAATAAATATTAAACAGGGGATTGTTATGACACAGTACAAAAGTAAACGGATGACTTATTGTTCACCCTAAGTTAACGAAAACATAGTAATTCAGTACTCTAGAAATGAAGCATTCTAATTTGTTTTTCACAATGAGAATAACATGCATGTAAAGAAAAAGAAATATATCCTATGGTTTTCATGGTAGAGAAACAAACATTTCAATATTTTACGAACTAAGTCCATTAGCATACAAGTTTGTTATTCACAGAGATCGGTTTTCAACAATTGCCAGTAACGACAATGTTTTTAGACGAAATCTTCCGCAAAACAAGCTATTATTCCATGTTTATGTAGAAACACTTTGTAAAGTTTATTACAAGTACAATTGAAAAATAATTTGTCCCCCCAAAGAAGACTGGGTAGTAGTAAACATTTATAAATGATAACAAATGTTTTTGTTAAGTATCAGATTTAAATACACTTAAAATGAGCACATAAAAATTACTTAGAATAAAATAAGCGTTTAGATTTATTTCATTGAAATATGCAACATTAACTTTGTAAATAAGAGTCGGTGCAAAATTTTTAAAAATAATTTGTTCGATTGCGTTTCACTTGGAAAAAGTTTAAGTACTTTAGATTCGAACTTATAAGCATTTCCAAATAAGTCACAACCCTTTAAGTACATTTGATACTTTCGGAAGTTTCTCCAATTTGTATCAAGTAGTAGTTTTTTTTTTTTTTGATTAGAGAAAGAAAGAAAAAACAAAACCAGGGTGTTGCAACAGAAAACTACTTCATTTTTTTAAAATAAAAATAATTTTTGATTTTTTTC
>JAXGGA010023031.1:0-14073 GCA_038373865.1 Uloborus plumipes
GTTCCAAAGTGAAAAACCCAAAAAAATGAGACATTAAAGTCACTTTCCAAAAAAAGGTTTGGTGGTAACCAAAAGAAGTTTTTCCGTGTCAGCGTCGCGGGCATTGTAAAAGAAATTAGTGAAACTGATCGCGAAAGACAAAAATTCATTACCCCTTTTACAGCTTTTTGATGAACTTAAATTTTGTAGAGTGCAAAAGGGGACGTGCCGTTTAAAACAGGGGTTCTTCTTTGTAGGGTAAAAAGGGGGGCTTTTCGGTGTCTTTGAAACCCATTATAAAAGGCGATATAAGCAACTACTGTATAACTGTACTGCTCTCCCCAACAAACCACTATCTTTTCCGTCGCTTTATCTTCTCTTTTAGAATAAATGATTTATATACTGGATGGTCAGTATTTTGACAAGTGGACACATGCTTCTTATCAGAGAACGAAGGTATATCACCAGAGACAGTACGCGTCTGTCAGTGTATGTTCTTACCTATCTGCGATTATCCAAAGCAAAAATTCTCTCTTGAATTTCTTTCTGCTTGAAACTTCGGGAAAAAATTGAACACCCCTGTTGCTGATAGCTTCAGTGAAGTTATGCTAATTTGATTTATAAACTTTTACTTTAATTTCCTAGAGGGCGCAGCAGCCCAACATGTATATTAGAGATGAGCATCAAAGTTTTGTTGTTATGAGCAAACACTATGTGTGGCGTCAAATCATTTAGTTCAGTAAGAACAATCGGCTGTAATGTACGAAGCACCTAAGTGTCTGGGGCAGAATGCAAGAAATCAAGCATCTCTGATTTAAAGTGCGTACAATCCCAGTACAGCATTTGTCTCACTGTATGTTAAAAGAATACTGCTTATTGTTAGTTATTTCGCACTTTTAATCAAGTTAATTTTTTTATATATTTGCTCATATAGTTTTATATATTCGTTAAATATTACTTGGCACCATGTCTGAAAAAGGATTGTCTTCAAGCACCCTTTATACACCTTCAAGGCAAGGAAAATCAATAAAGAGTGTCGCACTCAGAAACATATTGAATGCTTATTGCCGATTGCGAAAAGAAAGTCCAAAAAATACTGTGAACCAAATTAGTTGATAAAGTAACGTCCCTTATAGGTGTATCACAAAGAACTGTGTTTCGGTTGAAAACGAAAAAAAGGCTTCAAGCCCATTGAGTACACCTGGAAAGAAACGACCGCAAGAGGTAAACTCAGAAGGCTTAAAAAATATGATGACTTTACGCTTTCCTGTCTACGAAGAAAAATTCATAGCTTTTTTCGAAGAAACGAAACACCGACATTGGACAAGGTATTGGCACTAGTTAAAGAGGACAAGGAGATCTTTCCAAAAAATATTGGTCGAACAACGCTTTATAAAATATTGAAAGATATGGGATTTTGCTACGCAAAAAGAAAGCGACAAGCTATGCTTCTAGAGAGGCAAGATATCATTTTATGGGGGAGAAATTATCTAACAAGATATTTAGAATACAAAAATAAAAATACTTCAATTTATTACCTCGATGAGACATGGGTGAATGAGGGGCATACCCAGAGTCGAGTATGGCAAGATTTAAACATCCAAAGTGTTAATGAGGCTTCCTCTTCAAATTTAACAGCGGGATTATCAGCATCAGGGACGTGCCGTCTGGGTAGGCAAGGCAGGCAGTGCCTACCCACGAAGAAAACAGACCAACCTCACCACTTCAGTCAATGACATTTAATGCGTTGATTAGAAAAAAAATATTTCGGTTTTACACAGCAATAATAGAAAAAAAGACAAAAAATGGAATTTTCCCATTTTGTTACACTTGAAAAGCAGCGACCGACGCTGTTTTTCGACTTCCGTATTTATGCAATGCTTAGCATGCGAAACACCCCCGTGACGCACTTTTCCCCCTCTTCGCGTTAGCCAAAGCGACCTTGAAGGCAGAATCAAATCAGCCTATCAGGCGTAGCCGACGAAGATCAGCTCGAAAGCTACACTCTTTCTCTGCTGGTCTCTTCGATTCTCCGCTGCAATTTGGACGTTATGTGCAGGGCGGTGAGCGTTAGCAAAATTCTCAATATTTTTGGCATCTTGATTCGTTTATTATATGGTTGTTTGTTTTCTATGAAATGTTTCCGTAATTTTCAAATGTTTCGTTTTTTCATTTGTCATATTGTTTCCCATGTTTAAGTTGAAACCTCAGGATAGTTGTTCTGTTTAAACTTTTTGAAAAAAAAAAAAAGACTTACGAAGTAAAGCTACAAAATATTGAAAAATTCATATCATTATTATATGGAAGTCAATTTTAAAAATTAGCTTTTAGAGTTGATAAGGATGCATTCAGCAGTCTAGAAAAAAAGTACCGAAACTTTTTGACATTATAAGACCGATTGCAGATTTGTAGATATTCATGGGAACAAGTTTTTTTTGACAAATGTATAAAAAATGTACTTGATTTTATTTTTGAAAAGTGAACTGAGCCAACTGTTTCCAGAAACTGATGTTGTTGCAGTTAATTTTGACTATACCAGCACAAATTTTTTTAGAGTGAATATTTTCGGCCATAAAAAGAACTAAGAGCAACAAAAGGAACAGAATAACAAATTAACAACCTTTCTTTCTTGTTTGGATATCCATAGAAAAAGAAAGTGAACAAAATGAAACAAGACCCCACTTTCAATTTTTATGAAAGTCACAGATATTTTCACCACAATGAAAGAAAGAATGGATTTTATATAGAATTAGATGAAAATATTTTTATATATGTTTATACTAGGGACTACGTAAATATCATTCATATTCATACTGTTTTATTACGGTTAACAGCATATACTTTTTTTCAACATATGTATTATTATTCCACAAATTATCTCATCTGCCTACCCTGGGCGTTCGTTCACGGCACGTGCCTGATCAGCACTTACAGGAAAAGGAAGGAGGCTCATAATTACGCATATCGGTAGTGAAGACGGTTGTGTGGATGATGCAGCTGACATTTTTATTGGCAAAAAAAGTGGAGACTACCACGAAGAAATGGATGGTAACCATTTTGAAAAATGGTTTGAAAGTATACTGCCAAAGCTCAAATCAAACAGTGTGATTGTTATGGACAATGCCTCATATCACTCCGTTAAACTGGAAAAAATTCCAACAAATTCCTGGAAAAAAGATTCTATTCGAGATTGGTTGTCTCAAAAGAACATTAGCTGGGGTAATGAAATGATTAAAATAGAACTTTTGCAAAAAGTCTCAGAAGTAAGACATTTGCACGACAAATATCGAATAGAAGAAATTGCGGAAAAATATGGTCACTCAGTTCTAAGGTTGCCTCCATATCACTGCGAGCTCAATCCAATAGAAATGATCTGGAGCCAAATAAAAGGATTTGTTGCTCGTGAAAATAAAACTTTTAAAATGAATGAAGTGAAGGACCTCGTTATCAAAGGCATAAAAAGTGTAACAGCTAAATGTTGGCAGAATTGCATCGAGACACGTCGCAAATAAAGTGAAAGAAATGTGAGACATTGATGGCATAATGGATGATGTGTGTGAGAATCAAGAGCTTATAATATCTTTAAACAGTGATTCTGATAGTGACAGCGACGGTGTTTCAGAGCTTTCCAGTGATTCGACGTGAGAAACACCTCTTCAACGGATACATGCCACATTGCAAGCTCATATTGTAATTTTTGAGGTAAGTCAGTGATTTTTTTTTTTTTTTTTTTGCTATTTTATACGGATCAAGTTCTTGTTGTTAATATTGTAAATTTTAAAAGCTAAATTGCTGATCGGCGCAGAAAGGGAGGGGGAGGGAATATTCTCCAGAGACCTTGGTTCGAACAGTGTTGCCGGTCCTAATAGAATGGGTTTTCACATTTAAAGTCTGTTTCAATCAAAGAAAAAAAAAAAATATGCCAGAAGGAAATTCTGGCTGCGCTAGTGATATCAAAATTTGTGTTTTTAATACTATGTCGATTTTCTACTTGAATTTCTATAAATATTTGTTTTGTACTTGTTGCGTTTTGTTATTGGGTTTGAGGAAAATATTTTTTTCGCTTTGCATACGCTGCTTATTGATATATAATTCTATTAATATAAAATTCTATAATCGTAACTATGGGGTGTAAAAAGCTTCTACCTTGTTGTTATGGGCGATTCTCTGTAAACTCGTCATTTTTCACACGAAATCTGTCCGGGCACGTTTTTTTGAAATGTTCGTATAATTATAATACTATTGCTCATAAAATGAATCTATTACTTTGGTTTGAAAGAGGGCCAATTGAAGTTTGTGTTTTTCTGATAAATCATGATAGGGGGTAATTCCCCTGCCTAGTATAACTAGGCAGGGGACTGTGCCAGGTGACTGTGTTTTTGCTCTTTGTTGCGTAATATCTGCAAAACTATTGGAACATAATTAGTTACGAGACTACCTATAAATTTAGGCACAAATCGTGGACATAATAACTAATATGTTTCATAATTAAACTAATTGACATTAATAAAATCACTTCCCAGAGGACTGTTTTCGCAACGACCCTGATGCATACTTTCATCACAAATGTGGCTCTCAAACTAAGCAAAGTAGCGTTTCAACACCGTTCTCGGCGATTTCGGCAAATTCACACTGATTACTTTAAACTTCATGCCAAAAAAATTTGCAAAAGTTATAGATTTTTCGTATTACAGCTTTGAATTTGTTGCAGGGGACTGTTTGAAAAAACTCCGGACAGAATTTACATGACAATTTTAAGTTTTAGAAATACGTAATTATACCTTATTTCATAAGAAAAATATAGCTTCATTATTCTATTTTTAGATATTAATTGCCAAATTTATGTAGTGTTAATAGGTTTTTTGAAATACTATGCCTTGAAGTATTAAACTATTGGATTGGGACAGCCAGGGGACTGTGTTTTTGGTGCTTAGATAATTTCTAGAAAAAAAAATTAAATAGTTACCGCTCCAAATGCAATTGGGCCACAAAGTATTAATGCTTTACTTGTATTAAGAGCAATAATTACTTTATTACACTTTATTATTTTTAAAATACTCGGTCCGGACAGCGAATTACCAGTTTACAGAGAATCACCCTTATAATACCTTGTCGTCTTATTTTATTGAAAAAAAAAAAAAGTTGATTGCAGCTCAATTTGATATATCCAATTGCAATACATTCCAATTTACGAGGATTTTCTATTAAGTGACTTTTGTTTTTTTTTCCAAGGCTTTGTGCAGGAAGAAAGTGTGTTTTTATTATATTTTCCAAATAATTTCAAAACATCATTCAAACATAGATGTTGATTTTTTCTTCTTTTTTTTTCCGTGTTTGGAGGAAAACCTTTATTTATGTAATGAGTGTTTCCCTTCTAGTGTACTGTAAATTTTGGAAATTAGCTCCCAATTCCATATAACTTTATGTACCTATTTAAAGGAATATGCTCCACTGAAGATCGATATAAACTTCTTAATAATCTGTGTAAAACATAAAAATAATGAAACATAGGTCATCATTTATCAAAAGAATCATCAATTTACAAAAAGTTTTTGAAAACTGAATTAATAATGTATAATAAATTGTTACATGTTAAATGCAAAACACGACAGACGAGGAGGAAAAAAAGGGTTTATAAAAATGCTGCCCGAAAGATATTATGCAAGAAATCCACCATTATGAAATTTTTCAAAAAATAATGTAGTGAAAAAAAAAGTGCCAAAACTAAGATTTTTTAGCTGAAGTTGCAAGTTCCTCTTTTACAATTTTCATACGTACTCTTATCTTTCTCTAACTTAATCATAATACTATTTTTTTGTTTACTAAGGCTTATTCCAAAAAACTTTTTACCAATAACACTTATTCTCAGGCCCAAATTTCCCAATAGGCAAAGTAGGCAGCTGCCTAGGGCGGCAAATTTTTAGGGGCGGCAAATTTTATTTCAATCTTTTCTTTTTTATTGTTTCCACCCTCCGATACAGCAACGATGAATCCAAATTATCGGACTCGACCAAAATCGCCGAAACCACAGACCCTCAACAACCCTTTTGTGTTCTGTTATACCCGTTACCGCGTTATCTCTCTACGAACAGACCGAGTTCTACCAGAAGAGGTACTCATCAGGAAAAATTAGTTGAATTGGAAAAGTAATTTACGATTATTGCTTCCTGTTCAGTATAAAATATTTTCTTAAAACATATCTCGTTCGGAAATGCTTAAATACTGCTTTTTCCCTTTATTTTCGGAAAAAAAAACAAAATAAAAGGAAACTGTGGGAAGTAAGGTGGGAATTTTAACCCGACTGGGAGTGAACTACTGATTGTAGTTCGAATAGGATTTTTAGTAACGTTATTATTGTGGTTATTCGTAGGTGGTAATTCGGAGTTCGCGCGTGTTTGTTCTATTCTAGTATTTAGTTTAAATTGTTGCTCTTTTCTGTTTTGTTTCACTCTAATAATCTCTGTGGAATTTATTGAAAATGAGTGATGGATGAAAAAGGCTGAGTGGCGCGGAATACAAGAAGCGAGCAAAATTGAAAACCAAAGAATACTTTTAAAATGTGCAGTTTTCGAGAACTGAAACTTTGGATTCTTTGCCTTCTACTACAGATGTAAATGCACAAGAAAGTGAGGAGTTGAAAGGAACTCACAGGACTGAACTCAATGAAACAGACATTATTGAAATCGCAGACGAAGGAAATCAACAAGATAAAAATACTGTTATTGTTGATTCAACGAATGACGACAGCTGTGATCAAATGATAAATGCATCAAGCATTGAAGTTACAGCACTCAGCAAAGATCCAGCTTTATGTTTATTGAATGACAAAACAAGAGAACTAATTTCAAGACATGGATTTCATCAAAATAAAACCTGCGATTTTGAAAGTAGTAAGAGAACTTATGCAGATTGCAATCGTTTTTTATCAAAATGTCTCTTTGAGCGAAAAATGACAAATGGTGAAATAACACAAGGAAGTTGGTTAACATATTCCGAAAGTAAAGGCTCTGTCTTTTGTGGACCATGCTTAGCATCTGGAAAAAATTCAAGCTCTCAATTTGTAAGTAGAGAAGGATTTAATGACTGGAAAAATGCCGAAACTAAAGTAACTGCCCATGAAAATACTCCTGCTTACAAAACATCCGTCACTGAGTTGAAAGCCAGATCCATTGCTCTCAATAGAATTGATTCCAAACTTTCGGCGCAACTTGACGAAGAATTTAGTTATTGAAGGAGTGTTATAACTCGTGTGGTGGCCTCCATTAAGGCTTTAACATCAAGAGACCTAGCCCTCAGAGGAGATAATAATATAATAGGATCAGATAATAATGGAAACTATTTAATGGTTTCGGAGCTTATTGCTGAATTTGATCCCTTTTTGGCTAAGCACCTATCAAAATATGGAAATCCAGGTTCTGGCCACACAAGCTATTAAAAATTATAATTTTTAACAACAGCAATTTCCATAATCTCTACAAGGATATTTATCGAAAAGAACTTTTGCTTAAACAAACAAATATTAACAACACTGCTTCTTTTCTAGACATTTATTTTAAATTAGAAGATAAAGGTGTCAATCTAGCACTCTATGACAAACCTATAGATTTCAACTTCAAAGTACACTCACTTATCCATTTTCACAGTTGTCTAAGTAAAAAGGTTTTCAAGAACATTATCATTTCACAAGTTTCACGATACAAAAAAAAAAAATTGCAACAATAATTCAAATCTAGACTCAGCAATAAGACAATTAATTGTAACTTCAATTGAAAACTGCTACCCCGCGAAATTGACAAACAGTCTTATCAGTAGCACAATGAAGAAGCCAAAGGTTCGTAGTTCTTACAGTGTTGGTTGAGAGTTCTTGTTTTTGAATATCTTGTAATTTCTTGTCGTTCAGTTTTAAGTGAGTTTTATTGATTTTATATGGTGTTTTTTGAATTGTATTCTCTCATGTTTTTGCTTAAATGAATCAGACTTCTAGTGACCTTATGCTTGTCTGTGCGATGTCGGGGGCTATAAGTTGCATCTTTTTAGGCGTTTTGCCTGCAACTGGCTAGAAACATCTCACTTCACTTTTCCCTTCCCTAGGGGAGTCCCCCTGATGAAGGCCCCAGGGTCTTTCGGGAATTTTCTCATTACTTCACTTTTTCAACAATTTTTCGCAAAGTTTTGTATTTCTAATTAAAAAAATGTTTGCTACCAGTTTCAAAGAGCTGCCACAGGCGCCTTTTGACCTGTGTGGTGAAGTTTATTATTCTTATTCTTTTTCTATATGAGTCTTTAACTACTTTGTTTATGTTAATATATATAAATATAAATATATATATATATATATATATATATATATATATATATATATATATATATATATATCAAAAAGAGACAATAATAGCTCATGAAGAGTAACTGTGCATAAATTGGAGTAACAGAAATAAATAGAACAACAATGAGAAACATCAGGAAAAACATTTAAAACTACTTGAAATTTAAAACTAACATGTAAAACATCAACATGGGTAATGCGCTGCTTAATCTTCAGAGGGCAGGAGCAGCATATAGATTTTTTAGATTTAGCTTTGCAGGTTTCATGAGTGTTTGTTTGAAATAAGTCAGCAGTGATTAATAAACTTGATTAGCTTTTGCTTTTTAATCTTTGAAAGATTAAGAACTTTAAAAGTACTTTAAAAGTATAAAATTTATGCCACTAATTTATTTTATAATGTTTGTACTGAATTTGAATTTAAAATGCTGACAAATTACAATCCAATGCACCCTGCCCTTACCTATGCTTTCCAGGTAAGGGCAGGGTGCATTGGATTGTAATTTGTCAGCATTTTAAATTCAAATTCAGTACAAACATTATAAAATAAATTAGTGGCATAAATTTTATACTTTTAAAGTACTTTTAAAGTTCTTAATCTTTCAAAGATTAAAAAGCAAAAGCTAATCAAGTTTATTAATCACTGCTGACTTATTTCAAACAAACACTCATGAAACCTGCAAAGATAAATCTAAAAAATCTATATGCTGCTCCTGCCCTCTGAAGATTAAGCAGCGCATTACCCATGTTGATGTTTTACATGTTAGTTTTAAATTTCAAGTAGTTTTAAATGTTTTTCCTGATGTTTCTCATTGTTGTTCTATTTATTTCTGTTACTCTAATTTATGCACAGTTACTCTTCATGAGCTATTATTGTCTCTTTTTGATATTCATATTTGCAATTGATTTTTAGCTGCAATAAATGCGCTAGTTAATTTGCAGACTTTAAACTGTTAATCTTGATTATATATATATATATATATATATATATATATATATATATATATATATATATATATATATATATATATATATATATATGAGGAGGAGGGCGGCAGATTTAAGTCTGCCTAGGAGCGGCAAAGAGCTAAATTTGGCCCTGCTTATTCTCTCATACAGTTATTCATTACTTCTTAAGACAGATGTTGCTAATTTGCAAAGGTAGAGAAATTTTCCCAGCTTAACTAAATAATAATTCTTGAAACAGACGATATTCGTTTAAGCGTTACCGACTGTATATACATATAAATATTAAAAGTTTTCTTTGAAATTATTAATAACATTTGCAATAATTACGGTAAATTCGTTTTCCTGATAATTTTTTAATCTTTCAGAAATATTTATCAAATACTTTGGTGACCAGGAGCTCTCTATAATTGCAAAACGAAATTCTACTCACGGGCCTGCATTTGTGTTAAAAATACAATGAAATATATATTTTTAAGACTAATCTAAACACATTTTGTACCTTGATTTCTTTAGAAATCAAAGAGTGATAGCAAACGTCATCCTTGATAATTTAAACTACGTACTAATTTATTCCCTCGCCAAGTTTGGCAAGTAGCGCTGTTTATTAGCACCCATCTGGTGTAAACAAACCTCGGTTTCCTTGACAACAGCTTGAATCGTTTATTTCGAAAAGGTAACATCTCTATTTTGATCTCCTCTGTCTCTTTAGAAAATTAAACAACGCACGGTTATATATTTGAATGTCATAATCAATGGTTATTTGGTAAATTATTGCAGTGATTGTGTACTTAACTGAAGGCATTTTTTCATTGATTATGACATTCAAAAATATAACCGTGCGCTGTTTAATTTTCTAAAGAGACAGAGGAGATCAAAATAGAGATGTTACCTTTTCGAAATAAACGATTCAATTGCTTTCTAAAAATTTTAGAAGTTTTATGTCCATCGTATTTTACTACTTGTGGTTTTAGCAAATTTCTATTAGCCTATAAGGCTCTTGCGCCAATAAATCCAAACAAACCAACCAACCAACCAACCAACCAACCTTGACAACAGCTGCCATTCGGTTCGCTTAGCTTTCCACATAGTGCCAAGGGTGTCTAACCCATTTGGCCTGTAGGACATCTGGCGTAGAGATTTTGATGAGTGGGTACCTCCCATTGGGTTGGGTCAGGTGTCAATCAAATTGAGGGGTGGTCAACCTAGGGATAAATGCAGGGATATTTTCTCGGAATTTTTCCCCCATCTGGTTTTGTACACTTATTTTCATTCACCCACGTGGCTTTTTTTGATTTTGCAAAGTGTAGCTCCTTCCATATGGTCAAAGATGAATTCATATAAATTTATTTATTCGTCCAGAGGAGGCAAACTTTTGATTTGCAATAATTATGTTTTCGGAGTTAATACGAAAAGCAAAAATAAAACATTTTGGAAATGTTCCTTCGATAATAAATGTCGAGGAAAAATAACGGCGAAGAACGTGAACGATACGATAGAAAAAATATGTGAAGAACACCATCACCCGCCAGATGATGGCAAAAGAATTAGAATGACCTTTTATAATGAATTTAAAAGGAGAAGTAAAGAGGAATCAACAGTCCCGGTTAACAGAATATACAGGTAAGTCATGTTATTTTCTACATCTGGATTTTACTTGAAAGAAAAGAAAAAGCATAGTTAAGGAGATAAATAGTGTGGTTGCTACTTTAGTTGAAATTTTATAGTAGAAGCATATAGTAGAAGGGAGTAACCAAAAAAAAAAGGACGGGGGAATTTCATAAAATTAGCCAGTTAGGTCATTGTTTAGTTTTCTTTTTTATGATTTTATTTACAGATGGAACAAAGCTTCGGCCTAGCCGAATCATAAGGTGTGATTCGGCGACTTTGGTTTTTAATAACTTATGCTGTGAATATTCAATTTGCAACTTCATTGCATAAAGTATTATCTCATTACACGATAATACCATACAAAAAAAACTTAGAAAATTATGTTCAATTAAAACGATTTTATGTATTGTGCTCTTAGTTCCAGAAATCGCCCAATGATCAACAATATCCTGTTTAACTTTAAAGTCCTGTGGAGTTATATAAGTGAAATTAATTAATTTATTAATAACTTTGTGATCAACTTTACTTTTTTTTAAATGAAGATAGTAAAATGTGGTTTAAGTCAGTTTTTAACACCAACCAGAAAAGGAATTTTAAGGCATATGGAGGCGGACATAATAGTTGAAGGTTTTCGATCTAGCGTAGATTCCTACGGAGTAAAATATCAACAAATCATTGTTGATGGGGATAGCAATGTCCATAAATATATATTGGATCATAACCTATACCACAACATGACAGTTCAGAAAGTGGAATGCAAGAACCACCTCTTGAGAAATATGTGCAATAAGTTAAGAGAATTAGCTGCGAAAAGTAAATTCAAGAACGTAAACTTGAGGAAACTTGTAGGCTCAAATACACTCCGCCTCAGAAGGAGCATTGTAAAAGCCATTCAATACCGGAAAACAGAACAAAATTCCCTTGAAGATAAAATAAAAAAATTGAAATCGGACATCTTGAATGCTCCTTACCATGTTTTTGGAGACCACAATAAGTGCGATTCATATTTTTGTGAGGGCGAACAATCGGAAAAAAATCATATGGAGGAAGTGAAAACTCAGAAATATTTTTCCGGCTTATGTCAATAATGAACTCAATTGCAGCGCATTCACGCAGCCTTTTGATAGATGCAACCAACAATGCAGTTGAGCAGTTAAATTCCGTAGTCGCGAAACTTTTAGGGGGGGGAGGAGAATTAATTATTGCCTGAAGAACTCCTATCAAGCAAGGTGCAATGCCGCTACTCTTGCTCACAATACAAAGACCCCTCATAGCAGCATTTTGAAAAAAATAAACAAAGGTAGTCCCGGAATGTTTGTTAAAAAGCTGGAAAAACGAAGAAATATATCGAGATCTTCAGCTTCAGAGTGTAGAAAGTTGCTCACTCATAAGCCAAAGCGAATTCTATTTTCAAACCCAAATGAAAGTATTAAAAGTTATGGTGAAAGAGCTGAGAAGACTGACTTACCAGCTTCAGAGTTTGAAGAAAAGAAGGTCGATATTTTAAAGAGTCTATCATTAAATGATATGGAAAGACAAACAACCACCCAGAGAGACTCTTCCTTATGGCTGCATGAAAGAAGGAAACGAATAACAGCTTCGCATTTTGCTGATGTATGTTGCCGATTGCCATACACAAGCTGTAAAAATTTGGTCAAAAAAATTTATACACTAATTTTGACAAAAAATGTATGCAATACGGCAGAATACATGAAAAAAAGTGCATTGAGAGATATTCAAAAAGAGTTAAAAATTGAAGTATCCGATTGCGGGCTTTTTGTAGAGAAAACTCTGAACTATCTGGGTGCCACTCCTGATGGGTTAATCCAACCAGACGGTTGGTTGGTTGTTTTGGGTTTTCTGGCGCAAGAGCCTTTATAGGCTATACTGCGCCAAACTATGACAACCCATAAAGCATATAAGATTTTAAAAACATTTTAAAACACGCATAGATGATGTTTAAAATCCATACTAAACAAGCGAAAGAAAGGACTGACAATATTTAGTAAAATCAGATACGTAACAAAACAAGACAAAACACTCAAGACAAACATAAAACCACTAAATTAGAGATATAAAACCAATTTCATTTAAAAAGGGAAACAAATTAGGATGGGGTGTATCCCCAAGTAATTCGGTCAAAAATGGATAAAAATTATTAAAATGTTTAAAACGTACACGGTTAAAATTTGGGCAGTTACATAAAATGTGGAACACTGTCTGGTTTACATTACATTTTAGACATGTAGGTGTAGGCTCGTGGCAAAGAAGATGTTTATGTGTAGATCTCGTGTGACCAATGCGAAGCCGAGATAGTATGACTTGGTCCCTTCTTTTAGACCGTAAGGATTTAAAACCTTTGGTCAGTGGCTGGATAGAGTGCAATTTATTTTGCGTTTCTCCATCCCAGTCACGCTGCCAATAGATGTTGAGGCAGTCTGTAATGTTATTTTTAATATCTTCATACGGTACGAGATTTTCAGCATAGGAACTTGCCGCCTTGGCAGCCGTAACGGCTGCCTCATTTCCAGTAATGCCTACATGACCAGGTATCCAACAAAAAATAATTTCGAAATTGTTTTGAGCAAGACTGTTGTATAGATGGAAAGACTGAGAAACTAGTGGGTGGCTATTGCTGTTGCAGTTAATGAGAGCGTCTATTGAGCTCTTCGAGTCTGTGTATAATATCCATTTTTTATAATTTGACTCGGATATTGTTTTTAAAGATGTGGCTATTGCTTTTATTTCTGAAGTGAAAACAGAACAAGTTTTATTTAATTTTAGTGAGATAGTTTCACCAGCTATTATTGCTGCGCACCCGACGTGATCATCTGTTTTCGATCCGTCGGTAAAAATTTCATTATATAAGGAATATTTTTGCTTCACATCATTGTAGATTTGTAGATAGACTGAATCAGGTGTTGTGTCTTTTTGAAATGTACTGAAATCATTAAGAACTGAAAAGTTGGTTTCATTATATGGTTCAATTAGTTTTGTTGTGCTGTAGGTATCAAAATCTGTAATTTGTAGGTCATTAAGCGCTTGTCGCATTCGGATCCCAAATGTAGGGGTGACCGATGGACGACGTAAAAACAAGTCTGTATTTGACGGATGGAAAATATATAAATGCAAGGGATGGTTCATATTCTGTTTGATTTTAAAATAGTAATTTAGAGAGAGTTTCAGTCTTCTAT
>JAXGGA010023032.1:0-14070 GCA_038373865.1 Uloborus plumipes
TTACATTTGAATATGGTTAAGAACAAAAAACAAACTTTGTTTTTTCATTCAACTTATATTTTATTTTTTCCTATTAACATGACACTACTCAACTTGTTTTTCCCCATCTCTTCCAGAAAGCATCTCGCCTATTTAAAATTGCATTTGATATGCATTTGCATGAAATTGATTTTACGACCGCATTACTATTTTTTTTGCATAAAGTTCAAGTTTGACAAAGCTCTTATGAAAAAAAAATCACTAGAATTCAGATTAAAAAATTTAACAAAAAACAAAAACAAAAAAATAAATAAAAATAAAAAAAAAAAAACAATCATTTTTCTATTTAAAAAAAAATATGATTCTTTTACACCCTGCTGACCTTAACATAAAAGGAATATTTACCAAATGAGGTGGAGCAAAATAAAAATCTGGTTGATAAACTGGATATTGATTTTTGAAAAAATAGAGACAAATATTTTTGTGCATAAAAAGTGCACAAATTTTAGAGTTACTTTATTTTGTGCATAAAATGTGCAAAACTTTTAACAAACTAGAGTGTGCACTTTTTTTGTGTGCATAAAAAGTGCTCAAAATGTGCACAAAAAGTGGATACTTCTTGGGGTATTCGAAAGTTATTCACTTTTTGTCCAGAAAATGTGCACAAAAAGTGGACACTTTTTGAACTACTTAAAAGTTATTCACTTTTTGTGCACAAATTGTGCACAATATCGACTTTTTTGCACAAAAAGTGCAAACATTTTCTAGCTGGGCTATTTCAGGAAGAAGTCGAAGGACCAGAAACCGAACGAGTCGAAGGGGATCTCGGGTCCCTAAAAGCCGATCAAAACTAATGAACGCTTATTTTGAGCTTCTAGCGGAGAAAAGCGGTGATCCTTCCTGGTCCGGGGTAAACCGCTTTTCCCGCCAATTCATCCTCCCCCCCCCAAATGGACCCGGGATCTCCTGGGGGGCTGTCGAGCGGAGGTGTCGCGACGACCGAAACACTCAGGATGAGCCGAGCAGGACTTCGAGGAGGGAGCAGTTCCGGGGAATCAAAACTAAAATTAATAAAAATATATAATATGTTGTGTTGTGTTCAAAATACAAAGAACTTCTCCGGAACATAGGAATGCCCTGCCTTGCAAGACAGCGAGGAGTCGGGGCCTCGGAAGTCGGCATAAGAGAGAACAGTTCCACCCCTGCGAGACCCCCTCCGAACACCCCACCACAGTAGTGTAATAGGATCATTTCTAGATCACTTTCTACTCCGCTGGCATTTAAAAATTTTACCTGTAAAATCGTCTGTATTCCCCGCGAAGATCATTTTCAAAACGCGGTGCAAAATACGTGGTTCTAACGCAAACCTTCCCGGCAAATCAACGACTGTTTTCCGAGAAGGTCACTTTCGAAACACGCTGAAAGTGTCTAAATATAAAATTGAAATGTTACGTAACAAACATATAAAACTCTTTGACGCTCTGTAAAAAAAAAATGTATGATATTTTGTGTATCAGAGTATTGTGTGTATTATAAAACAGATGGTAAAAAGTAATTGTTATAATCTGAATAAATTTTTAAAATATGTCATTGCTAGTAAATATTTTGCGAACTTTTTAGATTGTTAGTAAAATTAGGTAATTTTCTTTTTAAAAAGATTTTAACCGCTTCCCTAACATTATTTTGAAAAAAATTGCAAAAAAGAATCATATTTTTTTATTTGTTTTTAAAAAACAAAGAAATGAAACAAACAAAATATGTAGGTTTTAAGTTGAATTTTTAATATTTTATAGGTGTAAAACCATTTAGCTTCACCCGAGTTCTCTCGGTATAATAATTACCTGCAACTCATACGAGCCCGAGATAACTCGGGATAATCAGGCAAGCGGTTAAAGTTATATTTTGTTTCAATTAACGTATTTTGTTTTAAAATCTGATTTAATGTCAAACATCATATCTAAGTACATTTAAAGCTTAGTATTTTTTTTTTATTGCAAAAAAGATGCAAAATATAAAAGTTTTAGTTTTTGAAAAAAACTTTAAATATTTTATTTCAAACTTATATAAAACCAAATCTAATTTTGCGAAGATTAGACATTAGCAATATATTTTGTATTGAATATATTTTGAAATTTATTTTTAAAAACTGTATTTTGTTTCATTTAACGTAATTGTATTAAAACCTGATTTTTATTAATAGGACATCTAAATATAAAATAAATTTAAAAATTGACAAACTAGTAAAATATTTTGCAACAGATACAAAATTAATCGTAGATTAACTCATTACATGTCTACTTTAATATAAAATGTAATATTTTGTGTATATAAAATATAAAAACTGTTTGCTGCTATGTGTCAAATATAAAAACTATCAAACTGACAAAAAAATGATGCTTATCAAAAATATAAAAACAATCAAACTGACAAAAAATGATGCTTATCAAAAATATAAAAACTATATGATGTTATGTATTAAATATGAACTTTCGAACAGAAAAAAATGATGGCGAAAATAATGTTATTCTGTTGAAAATAATTGTATAATCTGTGTAAATTGTATAAAACTGTAAAAATATGTAATCGTAATTTTCCTCCGTTAGCAAAACTACCAACTGTGTAACACTTAATGCTGATTGTAGGTTAGAATCCACTGTTTTTTTTTTTTTTTATATTTTCTTAAGACATTAATAATAATGAAGGAAAATATTACACATTAAGCATTGACTCAAAATATTTCAAGTAAAAAAAAATCAAATTGTTAACTTACTTTTAAATGCAAAAATTTTGCTAATAGGATTTTAAATTAAACTATAACTTTTGTTGAACACACAAAAAACACAGTAGGACTTTATTCTCTGGAAAGATTATTTTCTTTCGAGAATAAGGTGACGTCTTCGGACAACGATTCAGAGGGTCCGAGCTACCGCAAGGTCTGGATGGAAAGCTCCCCGATAAATCACCGAGTTTCGAAAAATAATTTGTTTCACGAAGGTAAAGTAGATACAGTCAAAACCGTCTATCTCGAATTTCACGGGACAGAAGAAAAATTCGAGATACGGAGGTTTCGAATTACAGAGGTTGTGATAAAATTTACTAAAATAAGCAATTGGATCAAAGTCAAGTACTTATTAGATTGTTTTGCATTGGTATTGTTGAATATTTTACTGTACGACGTGTTGTGAGTCGACGTTTTACTAATTGTGATGACTGTGTCGGTAGCAAGTTAATGCATACCTTTAAGTACGAACATCGTCTTTAAATGATTGTGCAGAAGATGATTTTTGTCTCCAAGTTACACCATTGACAAAGGTAGGTGGAGTTGAAATTCAAGAATGAGAGTTGTCAAAATTCGAGATATAGAGGTTTTCGGGAAAAATTATTCGAGATAAACACGAGAAGAAACATTAAATTTATGCTGTAAAAGCAGGAAAACTGAAAAATTTCGACATAGAGAGGTTTTCGAGATAAGCAGGTTCGACTGTATTCTTCTTTGAGTTGCGAATGTTTTGCGTTTGGTGTTGCATATTTTGCTCAGCGTTTTGAAAAGCTTCTTCGCGAGTAATATGGACCAATTGATCGGTCATTTTATAGATTTAAGCGAGTCAAAAGTTGTCTTGCTCATCGCGTTAAGGCGAAAACCTTGCACCCAAGGGCGCCCAAACTAAAATTCTTGGGATGGGGAAAATCATCAATTTGCTGAATGAAGTTCCAATTTTACCGAATGATAAAATACAAGCATGTTCCGCATATACGAACATTTATTTAGATTTTTGTTCCCTATCTTCTAAAGCTCTAGACGAAAAAAAAAATGACAGTGGCCAGTAAGCCCAAAAAAGTGAGTGGTCACCTTTGGTGCTGTCAGTGATCACTTTGAATCACGATCCCAATGTAATCGCACTCCACCTCATTCTGCATATAAACATGCTATGTACTGCTCGGTGTTCATGCATTTATCTTAAACCATAATTTGAGCAATGCATTTTCATTTTGAGTTATGGCTAAAATGACAGGAGAAAGACTTGCAGGCAGAAATGACAGCAGGAAAGGTTCAGAAAAGGAGAAGGTCTTTTTACAAACAGGAAAAGAAAAAAAGAAAACTTGAAATTATTTTAGTATTTATTTACATCACGTACAGTTTTGTATCACGCTGATTGTCGAATATCGCAACGTTAAAATACCAAGACAAAAAATAAGTGCTGTATCCGTTTTACAAGACAGCAGAGAAGGCATTACATTTACGTAATCAAATGTATTAAATATTACTTGACACTTAATAGTGCCTTCTTGATAAGAAAATTAAGATATTGAGCTGTCGTTGAATATAACAAAATGCACAAACTATTACTTTTTTCATTCAAACTGTAAATCCACTTCTGCATGCAAAAATTGAATGATGTTACGAGCCATTTGAATTTCAACGCTGATTATGATGCAGATAATACCATTAAAAAAAAAAAGTGGCATTAAAACTTTCGCGACGAAAAAAATGTTGAAAATTCTTCAAAGTATGCATAAAATCAAAATCATACCTGTTATTAGCATGGGATGTTACTTGAGCGGCTTCGGTGCGCCGTTGAATCCGATAAATCAACTCTTGTATGAGGCATCAGAGTTTTAATATGAGACGTTTATTCTCAGGTTATTCACGGGTTGTTTAGGGAGAAAACAATTTTTCACACAGCGGCACTTCCTATCTCCGAAAAGACATTTCGGTCTAAAGTAAATAAATCAGCGGCATTGCCAGTACGAAGAACTGTATTTCCATCAGGTTCTAGTAAAATTCAAAATGCTGCCACAAGCAAGAACAAGTCCATTTTGGCAATCGTGAAGTTCAGTGGCGTTTTGTTTTTTAATGGAAAAGGATCGAACGACGGACGTTTTTGTTCAACTCATACAGCAGACGCCGTTTAATGGGATCAGATTTGGATTCAAAGGATTTGATAACAATACCCGATTGATTATAATAAACGAAAATTTTTAGTGGTGAATTCTGTTGATAACTTTAATACACAACATCTTTTACTTAATTAACTTTTACACACTGTTTAAAATTCAGGAAGCTGTTATGGTAAATGTTACTGTAAAATGCAGCGTTTACCGTACAGAAAATTTTTACAGTAAATTGTACCGATAAAAAAATCGCGATTGCAGCGCCAATTGATCACCACGTGACTTACTGTGCGATGCAGATGACACCCTATTTCCGCTCTAATGATGTGTCTCATCTGTTACTGTGGATAATAAAGCAGTGGGTAAAAATTGGGTGTTGTATTCAATCCTTGTCGTTCCTATCTCGCGTCTTCTAATTCTCGTTTTCTCTTTCGTAAAATTTTACAGTAAAAATATTTTACGGTAAAAGTTACTGGCAACATGGATGCCAGTAACTTTTACCGTAAAATGTCAGGAAAATTTTTAACAGTGCACATGCTTTTGATATGAAATGAATGTAGTTACCATGGCTTCTGAACCTTTTGTTTTAATGTCTTAGGTATTTACACCAGGATTTTGAGCCCTGCACGTTTTCAAGAAATCTTGAAAGTCTTTCCTGTCGATATGTCTTCATGGTTCTGATAACTCTTTGATCACATAGGGAGATAAATACGCGTTTTTAACTGAATTGCAGAAAATATTTTGAAATTGAACACAAGGAGTTGTTTTTTTTTTGAGGGGGGGGGGTGCTGATTTAAGGAAAGTATGCCTAAATTGACAACAATAAACGAACTTTTGATTACAAAAAACGATGGTCTTTTAATGTACTTGCATACAACCGGACGGGACTTGGCAATTCCGATAACATTGAACGACTGATAACATGAACCGTGATCACAAATAGCGGCGTCCACTCTAGTTGATCTTACGCGTTAGAGGTATATTAAACTTGATAATCTCATCGTTTTACAACTCTATCAGTATTACTTTTGTGTGGACGAAGCTGAATAGCTTAAAATACATGAAAATACTACGAAGAAACGCCTTGCCCCCGGTAAACTAAGCAGAAGCGATTTTCTTTTTTTTTTTCCAGAAGCCAGCAGCTTTAACATACATGAGGACTGCGTACTTCACACACTCCAGGGTCCCCCATATCTACCACAACTCGTGGTTTAACCGGGATAGGGCCCTGAAGAGCGCTCCGTTCTTTTTGAAGCAGACTAAGGGCAGAGCAAATCCTTGGCCCAGCACCCCCAGAGGTATCGTTTCACTTGGAGAACTTTGTAACCGCGACATTTTTAACATCCCCCAGCCACCATTAATCAAGACGGTGGATCTTTGATCGGCTGGGATCGAACCAGGGTCCCTCGGTCACGAGTCCGACGCCTTACCGATTGGGCTACCACGACCCCTGAGGACTACGAACTATGCGCTTTGCCTCCCGATAAACGCAGGACAGAATTACGGCACAGAGAGGATGAAATAACAGGCATGGGCAGGGCGGGTTTCGAACCCGCGACCACTTGCTTACGAGGAGAGTACTCTACTTCTAGGTCCCCGTGGCCCCCAAGCAGAAGCGTTTATCGTCACAAAAAATGTAAATAACATCCAGGGCACCTGAGGGAATCAAACCTACGACCTCCATTACTCCGCTCAGGCAGCTGTTGTCTTGTGAGGTGGTTGCTTAATGAGTAAAAACTTCCCGCCTGGCAGGACTGAAAACAATTTAAAAGAACTATTCATGCAGGTTAGTTGTAATTTGACACAAACTTGGCGGGAAAACTCCATATCATAACTTTTTAAGGCTGAGTATTTAAGGTTTTCTTGGCGGGGGATTTTTTTTACAACACTGTTGTTTTTGGAGAGATATCACATGTTTTTGCATTAATATTATTTCTTTGCCTGTTTTTTTTTTCTCTTCAAAATTTACTTTGCATGTTTTTTTTTTTTTTTTTTTCAGTTCAACATTTTTCTTGGCGGTCCGACCTATGTGGTTTTATTGGCGGCATGTATTTGGTGCAAAAGTTCAAGGATCATCTTCAGCCTATTATAAATTTGAAATCAATCACAATGTACCACCCGAACCGACGCAAAACAAAGCTAGTTGCTAACAATACTACGATTAAATTAAAAGTTAAAAAAAAAACGACCCTTACTGCCGATCTCATATTAAAATGAACTAAATTGAAGATCCCTTTTAAAAGCCTTATGCAATAAAATCAATTACAAATATTTTATTTGTTAACAAATAGAAACTGGCAACAGATGAAATTTTAAATCATTGAATTCTCTTTCCTCGTCGCCCAACAATGACAACAGTTTCCAATCGCTTAAATAAAGAAATGCTCAGAGGTTGAACAGAACTAGTTGATAGAAATTGGACAAATTTTAATCATTAATAACT
This sequence comes from Uloborus plumipes, assembly GCA_038373865.1. Lineage (NCBI taxonomy): Eukaryota > Metazoa > Arthropoda > Arachnida > Araneae > Uloboridae > Uloborus > Uloborus plumipes. Next base: position 7,316 of record JAXGGA010023032.1, read on the forward strand.
CCGGCCTGCGATAACCCCGGGGGGGGGAGGTAAATTTTGGTAAACGTCCTCAATGTCTCATCGAGAATATTCATACCAAACATCAACACTTAAGACCCCGGGGAGAAAAGATGCGGAAAATAAAAACGAGGGGGGGGGGTGAACAAAACCCCTATGCCAAGCTTTGGGGCAAAATAAATGTGGGTGCAAAATTAGAGCTCAATCCAAGTTATCGTTTAGTCTGGACCCCTGTCAAACAGTTTTTAAAAAGTGCGAAAAATAGCGATTTTTTAACATTTATCACCCCTCCCCTTGAGGGTCCTGGATGTTTTGCTTTAGTATGTGCCGTCAGGGGTCGCTGGAGATTGAGTATACCAAAAATGAACTCTGGGGATCTTTATGGGGCTGAGATACAGAGGGATGAAAGCCCCGGTTTGGTTACTCGCGTAATCAGTCCTTTGGTCGCTCTTTTACATTTTTCTTGGCGGCTTGTATTTGGTTTTCTTGGCGGGGCGGGACGCTCCCGCGTCCCGTGATTTATATAGGGTTACCGTAAAGCAAGCCTTGCTTAAATTAATTGCAAATATATATATATATATATAAAATATATATATGTTCAACAATGAATAATGCAGTTTACACCCCAGCAGCACCAGAACGTTCAAATTTGGTGCAAAAATGGTGTTATTGGTCAAATAACGGTGCTAAGTGTCCCTTGAACGTTATATTCGACGTGCAAAAACAGTAATATTATCACGGTGTCATTTCAGTGCTTAAAGAACGTGATATTTGACGTGCAAAAACAGTAATATTATCACGGTGTCATTTCAGTGCTTAAGGAACGTGATATTTGACGTGTAAAAACAGTAATATTGTCACGGTGTCATTTCAGTGCTTAAGGAACGTGATATTTGACGTGCAAAAACAGTAATATTATCACGGTGTCATTTCAGTGCTTAAGGAACGTGATATTTGACGTGCAAAAACAGTAATATTATCCAGGGCGTCGGAGTCGAAGAGTTGGAGTCGGACTGATTTTGGACTAAAGGAGTCGGAGCCGGAGTCGCTGAAAAACATGTCGACTCCGACTCCAACCACTTCAGATTTCGATGAAATTTTATGGTGCTGAAAACATGTCTTTGAAACTAACAGATACAAATTTTCAGCGTCCAATATCCAAATCCTAAGCATCTAGGATCTTTAAAAAGGGCTTCAAAATGGCGGGTCTGCTTTGTGAAACGAATTGCTATGTATGGGCTTATGCAAGATAATAAAAAATATTTGCAGCAAAAATGCATTGTGTTAAAATAAAATCTGGCCATTTAACAAGAAAAGGATTAGTTTTGTACGGAGTCAAATGACAAGAGCGGCACTTGTCATTTGCTCTGGAGAAAATGAACATTTTGGGAGGTCACAGTGATCTCCGAGAATTGAGGTAAATGTGGTGAAATTACCTGCGAGAATTCATGACCAAATTGAACTTTTTGAGAGGTCACAATGACCTCCCATGACCTCCAACTGGGATACCCCAGCTTGCTCCCCCCCCCCTAAAGTGAGGCCTGGCTACGACCATGAATAAAAACGAAACTTTTAAAAATGGACTTAATATTTCAACCTTTGTTTAGGGTTTTTCCCTCTTCACATTTGGGAAAAAAAATAAATAATTTAAAAAAAAGCAGGAGTCGGGAGTCGGAGTCGGAGTCGACCATTTTTGCTCCGACTCTGCAGCCCTGATATTTTCACGGTGTCATTTCGGTGCTTAAGGAACGTGATATTTGACGTGCAAAAACAGTAATATTATCACGGTGTCATTTCAGTGCTTAAGGAACGTGATATTTGACGTGCAAAAACAGTAATATTATCACGGTGTCATTTCAGTGCTTAAGGAACGTGATATTTGACGTGCAAAAACAGTAATATTATCACGGTGTCATTTCAGTGCTTAAGGAACGTGATATTTGACGTGCAAAAACAGTAATATTATCACGGTGTCATTTCAGTGCTTAAGGAACGTGATATTTGACGTGCAAAAACAGTAATATTATCACGGTGTCATTTCAGTGCTTAAGGAACGTGATATTTGACGTGCAAAAACAGTAATATTATCCAGGGCGTCGGAGTCGAAGAGTCGGAGTCGGACTGATTTTGGACTAAAGGAGTCGGAGTCGCTGAAAAACATGTCGACTCCGACTCCGACTCCAACCACTTCCGATTTCGATGAAATTTTATGGTGGTGAAAACATGTCTTTGAAACTAACAGATACAAATTTTCAGCGTCCAATATCCAAATCCTAAGCATCTAGGATCATTAAAAAGGGCTTCAAAATGGCGGGTCTGTTTTGTGAAACGAATTGCTATGTATGGGCTTATGCAAGATAATAAAAAATATTTGCAGCAAAAATGCATTGTGTTAAAATAAAATCTGGCCATTTAACAAGAAAAGGATTAGTTTTGTACGGAGTCAAATGACAAGGGCGGCACTTGTCATTTGCTCTGGAGAAAATGAACATTTTGGGAGGTCACAGTGATCTCCGAGAATTGAGGTAAATGTGGTGAAATTACCTGCGAGAATTCATGACCAAATTGAACTTTTTGAGAGGTCACAATGACCTCCCATGACCTCCAACTGGGATACCCCAGCTTGCTCCCCCCTAAAGTGAGTCCTGGCTACGACCATGAATAAAAATGAAACTTTTAAAAATGGACTTAATATTTCAACCTTTGTTTAGGGTTTTTCCTTCTTCACATTTGGGTAAAAAAATTAATAATTTAAAAAAAAGCAGGAGTCGGGAGTCGGAGTCGGAGTCGAAAGTTTTAAAATCCCGGAGTCGGAGTCGACCATTTTTCCTCCGACTCTGCAGCCCTGATATTATCATGGTGTCATTTCAGTGCTTAAGGAGGTGCTTAATTTCTCAGAATTGAGGTCGTGAATTGCTGCTTTTTAGAAAGGGAAGAGGAATCATATCTGCAGAAACTTTAAGTTTTATCCTAAACAACTCTTTCTCCCAAGATCCTAATCAGATTTGCATGCATTTCAGTAAAAAAGCATTACATTCATACTAATAAAATTATATGATTTACGCCCTTAGTCTTTCATAGATGGCGCCTCCTGCAAAAAAAATTTCCATTTAAAGTATTATTTTTCTCCCTCGATGAGATCAAGTAGCGTATAGTGGTTAGCGTGTCCTGCTGGAGTCACAAGGGACCCGCGTTCGAATCCCGCGGAATGAATATATTAAATTCAAAGTAATTAAACAATAAATAGTTAAATTAAATAAATAAAGTAATTAAATAATTAAAACCAAGATGGCGACGATCATGGATCAAAAATGGTGGATCAAAAATGACGTCACGGTTAAAACACGTCACGTCCACCGGATAGTGGGGTATACGAAGTATACTTTTTCAGCTGGGGAGCACTGAAAACAAACGTATTTCCAGAACCTAAATATAACCTATCATTCCACGTTCAAAACTGGGACAAAAAAAGGTGGTCAACACCAGATTTCGACGTGTCATATTACCATCGATCGATGAGACACATAGACGTTGACAACACGTGCTGCGAGAGTGTTTTGAACGTGCCGGCTGGTGCGCTCTGTACGTGTTGCAAAACGTGTTTTGAACGCCTTTGTGCTGCTTGGGCAAATACCTTTGTGCTAAAGATGTACAGAAAATAACAACGTTACAATGCACAAATGAGCAGGGATACTGCAGACACGTGTTTCGGCGTTACAAGGAACGCCTTTATCAATGCAAAAAAGTTGTGAGCTTATGGATGCACAGACATCCGACAAAAGCAACGGAAACAGAAGCGAACAGCTTAAAAAGCAAACATAGCGGATTACATGAACACCAATAAAAAATTCGAAGCCAAAAAAGATCCAATGGGAAAATAAAGAATGAACCGAAGCTTTCTACCAGGTACGAAATGTAAAGAAAGAATTCGATTGGCGACACGATAAGCCAAAAGGCTAACATTATAAAAAAAAACACCAGGTTAAACTGTTAACAGCAAGAACAAAAAAAAAAAAAAAGAATTTTGCCTTTTCCCTTTCTAATTTATTCCTCTGATTTTGCTGGCATTTTCCATTTTCTACTTGTCTTTATTTTTCTTTTTTGTTTTTTCATTTACCGATTCGCTTTCTTTCATTCTGCTCTTTTTTTTTTTGTTCTTGCGGTTAACAGTTTAACCTGGGTTTTTTTTTATAATGTTAGCCTTTTGGCTTATCGTGTCGCCAATCGAATTCTTTCCTTACATTTCGTACCTGGTAGAAAGCTTCGGTTCATTCTTTATTTTCCCATTGGATCTTTTATGGCTTCGAATTTTTTTATTGGTGTTCATGTAATCCGCTATGTTTGCTTTTTAAGCTGTTCGCTTCTGTTTCCGTTGCTTTTGTCGGATGTCTGTGCATCCATAAGCTCACAACTTTTTTGCATTGATAAAGGCGTTCCTTGTAACGCCGAAACACGTGTCTGCAGTATCCCTGCTCATTTGTGCATTGTAACGTTGTTATTTTCTGTAAATGAATAATGCGTTTGGGTTTCTGGACTACGGTGTTTATTTACAATTTGTACAAAAGATATTTCTCGTTTCACAAAGATGATCAGTCCATCAATGCATGATCAGTTCAGCACCACAATGTACACCAATTCACAGTTCGTGATTCGTAATTTCTCTATGTTCGTGATCCGTAATTTCGAACGCACTCGGGCTCAAGCCTCCCGGTGCCGCAGTTTCTTTCACTTTCGGGACCAAGTCCCCGAAGTTTCATCCACAGCTCGGAGATCCCTCCTCAGCCTCGCCTCACTCGATGCTGCACAAATTGGGTCTCTCCCCTCCTCTCGGGTGTGGGTCGTATTTATGGGGGTGCCTTGACCTTCGGTCAACGGGTGCGCTAGAGGACGCACGTACACAATTTTTGTCCTCACGTAAGCCATCGTCCTCTCACGTACGCCCTCCTTGTGTCACGTAGCCCAGGCCTATATTTGTTAACAAATAGAAGATGGCAACAAATAAAAATTTTTAATCATTCAAATTTTTCCGATGTTTCGCAGACAATGAAATTGCACGAAACGACATTTTAATAGGATTTATCTTTCACATTGTTGCTTTCATTAAACGGAAAAAATTTAAAAAACTGTACTCCCATTGGAGCGATTGGTGCCAAAATTGGATCGGAGATTGTTTCCATGTAGGTTCACTGTTATTTCAAATTTCCTTTAAATCGCAGCCATATTTCCTGAAATATACAGTTGCAATGATCAAAAACGAACGTTCGATTGCACCACCCCTTTTAAAGCTACTAGCGACAAAATCACTTTTTGTACTCTCTAAGGTCTACCTGCGGATCAATTTTTGTTTGATTCCGTTGATTACTTCTTGAGATATTGCAGTCGCAAACTATAAGAAAAGCGTCCGATTGCTGAACCCCCTTTGAGATATAAAGCAGTAAGTAACCGCCTACAGCCAGGGCTTATTCCTGCCTCAGCCCTGGCTTAGGGGCGGTTACTTACTGCTTTATAATCGAGGTTTGCCTCAAAATTTTCGAGTTGTACCGTACCAAGTGCTGTCGCTCGCCGGTGTTCTAATTTCACATTAGCTACCGGTTTTTTTTGGCTCTCTTTGCTCTATAAGAGGACTTTTGCCGCCAGCTCTTTTAATTCCTATTCCATGCTGATGAGTGCATAATAAGTACGAAACTGCAGTAAATGGATGAAACAAACGAGCTGGTGGTGTATTGCAGGATTCTGCATTACCCCTTTGAGACATTGACGCAAATTGAATCAACACCTGTACACGATAGGGTCTACCTTTGGACCCATTTTCGGTTGATTCTGCCAGTTGCTTTCTGAGTTGCAATCACCCAAGCGCAGAAAACGTGCGATTGCTTCACCCTGTAGAGGAATCTACAGGGGAATCTACGTCGCTAACCAAAGTCAGGTGCACCAGTGCACATACTATCGGCCCCGCTTAAACGAATACTGTCTGTTCCGAGAAATATTATTCGATTAAGCGGGGATCTTTAACATTGCGTCAATGGCCCGGGAAATATTCGGTTCCGACATATTTTATTCGTATAAGTGGGGTATTCGTTTATCCGTTACCCGATTAAGCGGGACGACAGTATATGTAAAAAAAAATGTTCGATTTAATGCAGTAGTTTTTGCTCTAGCGCGGTCACAAAAGCTGGTCACACACACACACAGACATTTTCCAAAAATGGTCGAAATGATAAATGAAAGGGGAGGAAGGCACGCAGGAGGTTGTGAGTTCGATTTCACCCGGGAACGCTTGCAATATAAGTGAAGAGGGAGAAGTGCACGCATGAGGATGCGGATTCGATTTGCAATATAGGTTTAAGGGGAGGGGCCACGGTGGCCTAGAGGTAGAGTATTCTCCTCTTAGGCAGGTGGTCGCGGGTTTGAATCCCGCCTTGCCCATGGTTGTTATTTCAACCTCTCTGTGCCTTAAATATAACTGAAATGGGAGGGGGGCACGCCGGAGGTTGCGGGTTCGATTGCGCTCGGCTTCGGTTGTAATATAGGCGAAAGGGGAGGAGGTCTTGCGGGATGTTACGGGTTCGATTCCTCCTGGCTTCTCTTTCAGTATACATGAGGGGGCAGGAGGATACACACGAGGTTGCGGGTTCGATTCCACCTAGCTTCGTCTGTAATACAAGCGAAAATGGAGGAAAGCTCACGTTGGGTTGCGGGTTCCATTTTAGTTTGAAGCCACGAAATAACTGCCAATAATGGAAAATAATGTTTCAACT
>JAXGGA010023033.1:0-14069 GCA_038373865.1 Uloborus plumipes
TCCAGGTTTGTTCATACCATGTGGTCATCCTTGTTATGGCTTGCTCTCACATGTGTATCTTAGTTGTCTTTCAAATTCTGAAAGAAGTAGGTTGTTGAGCTAGTGTTTCTGCTGTAAAATCTTGTGAAGCTGGTGTGATTTCTTTTCATTTCAAGTTCGTTCATATTCACAGAATGTTTTGTTAAAGGTAAAAGTAGAAATTCTTTAGAATCCTTAAATATAAATTTAAATTTGTCTTTCTACATGTAAACTGTGAATAAGTTATGGATAACCCTAAATGCTCCATAGGAGTTTTTGAGAATGATGATTGTAATATTTTAAGTTACAGTAGGCATTTCTGAGTACAGTGATGATGATAAAACTTTACTGCACCTGAGAACTGGGTATAAAACTATTAAGGCTCGACCGATGCATCGGCGCCGATGGTTGAAATTATTTCCATCGGCCATCGGCATCGGCCGCCGATGCTAACTTGGGAAAAACATCGGCCCATCGGCCTCGAAAACATCTAAATGCCGATGTCTGGCCGATGTTTAAACAAAAAAAAATTTTCTTAAGAAGGAATTCTATTTTCTCTATTTTTTACTTCACAATTAAAAGTACGTTCACCATGTGGTTTGAAATCGAGCAGCAACGGTACCAACACAGTTCTGGGTTTTGGAATTTTCCGAATCGGGCAGATACCGAAATTTTCACTACACAGCAGACACTTTCCGAGCGATCTCTTAAATGAGAGTTTTTAGAATTGCAGTAAAACCTCTGAATGGTGGAATTAATTTTTGCGCATTTCTTTTCTTTTTTCTTTGTTTCTCTCCTTTTTTTTTTCTATGTGTGTATGTGAATGAAAGCCTTTTTTTTCTTTTTAATTTGAAAAAGATGTTAGCCAGTTGAATTTGGCAAACACATTTATTTCAAGAGAAGAAGGGATCTATGGCTGTAAAATTTCGAGGAGGGGGCCACCTCTGGTTTCTCTGTTATGTGATAAGATCATTTTTTTTTTCTGAAATCGAATATTGTGGCACTCAATTCTAAATTATCAAGTCTTGAATTGAATATTGAAGCTTTTACATTGTTCCCTTTAAGTCATATTCGTTTAAGCAGGTGTGCCCATCCGGGAGGGTCATGGCCTATACTTGCCCGTCTATTCTTTAACAGTTCGGGGGGGGGGGGGTCTTAGTTGTATTTTAGTTTTTGTTTTGGTCTCCGGTGCTATTTGGATTTGTGCTCCGACTTAGCTCTTGCGGGCGGGGGCAACCTTGTGTTCAAAGCAAAAAAGAAAACTTTTCCCATTGACTTATCCTGATATTTCTTGACCATGAAGCGTGGAACTAACAAGTATTTATGTGTATGCATAAATTTACCCACATCCCCCTCCCCCAAAGGCGATGGCACGCACTCGTCAAATGCTACGGAACATCCCCCCCCCCCCAAAAAAGAGACAAAAAACCTGCCTGAAAAAATATGCCCCTAAAAACTTCAATGGTGCACTCTACGTTTTATCAAGTGACCATATCAAGAGTTTTCGCTGAATTGGCAACCTCATTATCATTCATTGTATTGTCATCTAATAAAGTTTTATAAGTAGAGTTTCTTACAGTTTACCATTTATGAAAATGTATTAAAGCTCTACTAATATTTTAAATATACTTTTAATACACTACAGTACAGAACCTTTTATCCGGGAACCAAAATACCGGGAAACCAGAAAACCGGCAACATTTTGTCGATTTTTCTGCCACTTTTTAAAATACGCATTTTCGGCAATTTCTAAAAAATGAAGATCTTTTTTTTTTTTTGTTTTTCTTTTGAAATACCTAAATGAATATGAACGGCTTCTTCATAAATACGTAAGATATAAGTGGCATATATCTTAGAAATTTTTAATATTGTAATATCTATAAGCACTTCTGGATCGTTTCCTCTTCAGGATGCATTTATTTGTTATAGTCTTGGGTTTTATAAACAATTGGCAAACATCGCTTCGCAGCGATCCAGAAAACCGGGAAATTCAGTTATCCGGGACAGCTGTGGTCCCAAACATCCCGGATAATTGGTTCTCTACTGTATTTTACTACTAATGTATTAAATGTATTATGTTTCGTATTTTAACCTTTACTAATCATCGACGAACAGCACGGCGCCGCTAAATGTTGCCAAAATGGTTGTCACATCACAAAACGTAAGTACTGAAAGAAGTTCAAACCGCACATGTTAGCTCCTTGCTTTCTATGGTATTATTTTGACTTTGGTGCTTAATATTACCAAAACAGTACCATGGAAACTTTAGATAGTAACAGTGAATCAGACGCTGGAGAACCTACAACTTCCTGGAAAAAAGAAAAGGAAAGTTTTGGATTCGTGAAAATTTTCGAATGTAGAATTTTGATGGATTTGCACGTTTTGAGGTGCGCTGAGTCCATTTCGATCATTTTTGGAAAATGTCTGTCTGTGTGTGTCTGTATGTGTGTGACCAGTTTTTGTGGCCGCGCTAGAGCAAAAACTACTGCATGAAATCGAACAAAAATTTTTGCACATATGTACCACCATGTGAGCTGGTGCACCTAACTTTTTTTAGCGAATTTCTCCAAGGGGGTAGAGCAATCGCACGTCTTCTGCGAGTGGGTGATTGCTATATCTCAGGAAATAACGGCGGAATCAAACGAAAATTAATCCATAGGTAGACCCCACTGAGTACAGGTGCTGATTCAATTTGCGTGTCAATATCTCAAAGGGGGGTGGAGCAATTGAGTGTTCTTCTTATTTAATGTAACTGCTTTGTCTCGAGAAGTACTGAACGAAATCAAACAAAAATTGGCACTCAAGTAGATGTTAAAAAGTACAAGAGCTGATTCATTTTTTGTGTCAATTGCTTTAAGGGGAGTTGTGCAATCAAAAGTGCTTATTTTGTCATTGCACCTGCTATATCTCGAGAAATATTGCTGCGATTTGAATGAAATTTGGAATAGCACTAACCCAATATGGAAGCAAGCATCGATTAAATTTTGGCGCCAATCGCCCCAGGGGAAGGGTGGGGTGATTTTTGCGCTTAGTCAACAATGCGAAAAATAAATTCATTAAAAAATCGCTTTCACGCTACTTAATTATCAAAACATCTGAAAACTTTCAATGATTAGAAATTTTTAACTGTTGCCAATTTCTTTTAACTAACAAATAAAATGTTTGCAATTATTCTAAACAAGGCTTTTGCAATGATTTCCAATTTCGCTCATTGATTCTGCATTTGCAGGGGTATTACGATAATTAGGAAATTGGAGCTGTCTCCAACTATTCGGGCAATATTTTATTTTGTAACCGGAATTCATAAGATAGATATAGGAGAAAGTTTCGTGACGGCCACGACAGCTAGTTATTATTTTAAAAAGTGCAAGTGTTTGTACTTTTCTTGAATCAAAACCGAAACTAGACAACTGTACTTTACACAGAGAAAGTTCGCGGGTCGGCTGGCGCCGTGTATCATGTGATCCTCAGCTTAAAATCTTTTTATGACTTAGCTGTCGAATCATCGAACGAATCGAAAAAATTACTGCCAAGACTTCGTGTGCTCTGCTTACATAGTTAAATTTATTCATGAGCTCCCCCTTTTTCTTTTTTCCCATAATTAAATTACCATACTTTTACAAAATTGAAAACAATAAACAAAACAAATAAAATTAACTACTAGTGCATAATTGGTATTTCAAATTGTTTTTGTTTACTTTTGTGCGCAAAAAATGCTTAAATTTAGAAAATAGTACATAAATGTGTAGTTTTCTTTTTTTTTCTCCAATTTTTCTTATATTTTTAAATTTAAGTAATACATGAAAATTTAAGTTTTTATGAATGTGAAACAAGTATGTGCAGGAAAATCTAGTGAACACTAAATCGAGCGGTAGTAAAATAGCAATTTAGGCCAAAATCTGACTGATTTTGTCTTAATGATTACAACTATCCTGTATTCGTAGAAATAAAAGTCGAATGAAATGAATATATGACCCTTCAAATCTCTTATAGACATTTATTTTTCTAATCGTTTGATTTTTTTTTACCATCGGCCATCGGCCAACTTTGAACAATCGGCCAACAATCGGCATCGGCCCATCGGCCAAAAAATGCCATCGGTCGAGCCTTAAAAACTATTGAAACTGTTTGTACCCACCATACAAAAAAATTTCTTGACAAGTTTTGCCATCTTTATGGAACTTCTTGCTGGTAGGTACAAACAGTTTCAATAGTTTTACACCCAGTTCTCAGGTGCAGTAAAGTTTTATCATCATCACTGTACTCAGAAATACTATTTACAGTAGGACTGCCTACTGCAACTTAAAATATTACAATCATCATTCTCAAAAACTCCTATAGAGCATTTAGGGTTTTCCATAACTTATTCACAGTTTACACGTAGAAAGACATTTAAATTTATATTTAAGGATTCTAAAGAATTTCTTCTTTTACCTTTAACAAAACATTCTGTGAATATGAATGAACTTGAAATGAAAAGAAATCACATCAGCTTCACAAGATTTTACAGCAGAAACACTAGCTCAACAACCTACTTCTTTCAGAATTTGAAAGACAACTAAGATACACATGTGAGAGCAAGCCATAACAAGGATGACCACATGGTATGAACAAACCTGGACAAGTTGAGAAATGCTCAATCCTGTTGTAGGTAGCAATTATATGTGTAAAAATCAGACAAGTTTAGTGGTATTCTATATTCCCAGGTGTTAAAAATATTAAATTATCTTATTAAACTTTAAATATGTTTCTTCATTGCTCTTCTTAGTCTTTTTTTAGCATTTCAAGCAAAGAATAAGGTATATAATTACATTTAAATAAAATAAAAAAGATTTTAAAAAATGAAAATAATAGTGTTGTTTTTGTGCAATTTTTTGAAAGTTCAGTCTCTTATATCTGCCAAATGCCTTTGAATAACAAAGCAACTTTTATTTTATTAGAAAGCTGGTAAAAAGTACTTAAAATACCACAAATAATTTTTTTTTTTATCTTGCCCCAACATGCATTTTTTAGCGTTGAAAATTGGATTTAAAAAAAAAATTACAGCTTTGGGGGGGGGGGGCATATCTCATAAAGGGGGTCGAAAAACAAGCCAATTTTTTTTATACAGTAAGTAACCATGACTATGAATATATGATAAAAAAATGGGCTTGTTACTTTGAACCCTTCATGGGTTTTGTTAAGTTTCGAAAGTAGTAAAAAAATGTCATTTTCGTCGTGAACTTTAACCTTGAAAAAATAAATATTTTTTTTAAATCTGAAATTTATTGATAGCAGATATAAAAAGATCTTTTTTCTAGCTTTCCAATGAGCTATGTTTGAGCTCAAAATCTTTGATAGAAAAAAAGTTATAGTTCATAAGAAAAAGCATCAAAACGCCCGATTTTCGCTGTTGCCAACAACAAAAATGGCTTATATATCAAGGGGTAATTTTTTTTTTAAATAAAATGAACACTATTTTAAACTCTGGGAAGTAAAACGAATACACATGCAAATTTTCATTAAAATCAAAAATGGTGATACAATAACTTTTTGAAAATTTGTTGATTTAAAATGGAATGACCCGTTTGATATAGGGTAAGTGCTCCAGTAGTCGGCCATTTAAGAGATCTTTTGTAGATCTTGGCTAACCTAGAACTTTCAGCTATCAATACAGCAACAAAAACTAGCTGTCGTGGCCGTCACGAAACTTTCTTCTATATTTATCTCATGAATTCCAGTTACAAAATAAAATACGTACTCGCCCGAATAATTGGAGACAGCTCCAATTTCCCAATTATCGTAATAACCCTGCAAATGCAGAATCAATGAGCGAAATTGGAAATCATTGCAAAAGCCTTGTTTAGATTAATTGCAAACATTTTATTTGTTAGTAAAAAGAAACTGGCAGCAGTTAAAAATTTCAAATCATTGAAAGTTTTCAGCTGTTTTGATAATTAAATAGCGTGAAAGCGATTTTTTAATGAATTAATTTTTCGCATTGTTGACTAAGCGCAAAAATCACCCCACCCTCCCCCCGGGGAGATTGGCGCCAAAATTTAATCGATGCTTGCTTCCATATTGGGTTAGTGTTATTCAAAATTTCATTCAAATCTCAGCAATATTTCTCGAGATACAGTAGGTGCAATGACAAAATAAGCACTTTTGATTGCTCCACCCCCCTTTGAGATATTGACACACAAATTGAATCAGCACTTGTACTCAATAGGGTCTACCTATGGACCAATTTTCGTTCGATTCCGCCTGTTACTTCCTGAGATATAGCAATCACCTCCGCGCAGAACACGTGCGATTGCTCCACCCCCCTTTGAGATATTGACACACAAATTAAATCAGCACCTGTACTCTATAGGGTCTACCTATGGACTAATTTTCGTTTGATTCCGCCAGTTACTTCTTGAGATATAGCAGTCACCCTCGTGCAGAACACGTGCGATTGCTCCACCCCCCTTCGAGATATTGACAAACAAATTGAATCAGCACCTGTACTCAGTAGGGTCTACCTATGGACCAATTTTCGTTTGATTCCGCCAGTTACTTCCTGAGATATAGCAATCACCCCCGCGCAGAACACGTGCGATTGCTCCACCCCCCTTGGAGGAATTCGCTAAAAAAAGTCAGTTGCACCAGTTCACATGGTGGTACATATGTGCAAAAATTTTTGTTCGATTTCATTCAGTAGTTTTTGCTCTAGCACACACATACAGACACACACACAGACACACACACAGACAGACATTTTCCAAAAATGGTCGAAATGGACTCAGCGCACCTCAAAACGTGCAAATCCGTCAAAATTCGACATTCGAAAATTTTCACGAAACCAATACTTTCTTCTATATATTAGATATAGAAGAAAGTAACAAGGTAAAACTTTAGAATGAACCTTTCTGATAGTGAATCACCTACTTGTTTCAGAAATTTAAAAAAAAATTAAGTTAAAATCCAAGCTGTTGTCAACACTAGTAAATGTTCCAGCAGTCGGCCACAGAAATCCAGTGCTCGGCCACGTTGAATCCAGTAGTCGGCCACTTCATTTTTATTGATCTTATATGATATAGGGAGATGAATTAAAAAAACAAAACAAAGGGAAACTTACAACGAACCAGACCCGTCATTTGGGGGGTCAGGAGGGGAGTCAATTGCCCCCCCCCCCGGTTTTGAGAAATCAGTTAATCAATATATAAATGGGCGTGGTGTTTGCTTTTTTCCGATGAAATTGCATTGTGTTTGCACCCTTTGCCCCCCCCCCCCCTCTAAAAACGTGAAATGACGGGCCTGCAGCGATGCATTATACTTAGTCTGGTCATATTTTTCGTGGTACCTCTGGTACTCAACTGTGTAGATGATCATGTTAGTGTACTTCTTGATACACTATGTGCTTTACTTATTTCTCTAACTATCAATCTACCATTATTAATTTTAGACAGTACAATTAGCACAGAATTCTCGGGACATTAATGTTTTTATACTTTAGCTGCCTAAAAACATTTTTATTTTAAAAACTTGCACTAAAAAAGTATTTTTTTCTGAATAACATCTAAAATTATGTCTATATCAAAAAGAAAGTTTAAAAAAAAAAGCTTCTGAAGAAAAGAATTTCAGGAGCACTTACTAAAGATGCAAAGAAGGGACAAAATAAACGAAGTTTTTTAAATGTACAAAATGTTCTTGCTTAGGAAGTAAAAAAACAGGAATAGTTTTGTAGTGAACAGCAGTTTTTAGTGACAATGACAAAAGAATCAAGAAATGAAAAACTGCTTTACTGTTTGTGTAAACATAAAGACGTAATAATAGAGTCGACACAATCATTCATGACCAATAATCACGTCGGCACTTAACTGGTTCACATTCATTAGAACGGAATTTCAACATACGGAACATAAAACTAAAACTGCAGTTTCAGAAATGATTGCTTCCAAAACTGTGCAAGTAAAAATACATTCAAAAACGGGCTGAAAGGAATCTCTATCAAATCTTCATCTAGCACAGAATGTTCCACTGAAGCAAGGTTATTTGTTTTAAACTAATTGAAGTGAGATGAAATAAGGAACTAAATGCAGGCCCGTCATTTAGGAGGGCAGGGGGGGGGGCAACCCCCCCCCCTGACTTTGAGAAATCAATGTATTTACATGTGGTGTGGTTTTTGATGTTTTCCGGTGAAATTGCATTGTGTTTGGACCCTTTGCCCCCCCCCCCCCCCGAAAAACTTGAAATGACGTCCCTGAGTAAATGGAACTCGGGATGTCATGAAAGTAATCTTACAGCTTTCGACAAGAATATTAGTAAACGAGGAACCTTGAAAACAAACCAAAATTTAGTTTGCAACAATGTAACCATGTAGTTTTGAAATTAACTCAGCACAATTCTAATCCTCTAGCGAAGAAAACTCAAGAAGTCAAACATTTGGGGAGAATCATTAGTGAATATATATCAACATTTGAAACAATTTTCCTAAATAGAGCACAGGGGTCTCGAACCTTTGGTAAAGCTAAAAGTTAAGCATAATAGCAAAAGAAAGAATAACTACATTCTTGGCACTCATTAAATAACTTGAGCCTATGTGACTATTGAAGTTTTGCATCTTATCTCCTATAATTGGGGAATGTTTATTAACTGCCGAATAAGTATCAATTGAAGTCAAATCACTCGTTTCGCCAATTTCATGAGTTTAAGATAAAATTTGATAAGAAAAACTATTAAAACACCATTTGCTAATAACTAGATGAGTATTAAAACTTATAATCTTTACTCAACGAATGCGTATTTAAAAATCTCTTTTTTAGAATTTTCAATTAAATTTACAACACTAGGAGCAATAAAATGTCGAAATGGTGGTCAAAAGAAGTTAAGACATTCAATTTAATTACTATTTTTCAAGAAAAATAAACTTTGGAAAAGGTATTTTTACTCAAAACATTTAAATTGTCGCTATATTTTAATAAGTTAATTTAGTTTTAATTTGATGAACCCATATTAAGAATGAAAAGCTACATTAAGTATGTGGCCGACTACTGGATAAATCATCCAAACTGCTTAGAACCTGTGGTCGGCCTACCATGGCCGACTATTGGAAATGCAGAAGAATTCTGTACCCAGTAGTCGGCCACCCCTTTAAAAAACAATCGAGTCTAACCAGGAATTCGCTCTTTCATTGAAACATTATGTTAGACATTCCATTAAGATAGAAATCACTCAAATTTATAGTAGAATTAAATTAATAAGTGTAATTGGCCATTTTAAGAAGACGTGTCCTCTTAGCTGAAAAATAAGCAGAATCGTAATCTTGGATGACGGGCACACCATTCAAAATGAAATGACTCATTACTAATTCAAAAAAAGTACCCAAAACTTAACTGCCACCGGTTGATGATTGAGGATAGGTACATGAATGTGTGAATGCGCCATATCTGATTTTGAATTAAAAATGTACTATTTATGAGGAGTTTTATGTCATTGTGGCCGACTACTGGAGACTGGCCGACTACTGGAGCACTTACCCTATATATTTTATAAATAACTTGATATGCTCATCTTGGCGAATAATCTCACATTTTAATGGTACTTGAATGTTTTATTCAGCTGGATGTTTTTTTTTTTAAATGGAACTCTTGCTCTTGTTCATCGTTTACTTTATTAAAAAGTTCATTAAAAAGAACAAATAATGGATACGCCAAATTAGTGGCTTCTATGTAATTTCGAACAATTATGGCGAAAAATATTAGGGTTGTGAGACAATTGTAGAACATTACCAAGCATGAAATTGTCGACTGGTACAAATCGATTATATTTCCTCTCCTAAACTTTAAAAACTTCTCTTAACCCATTTATGCTCAAGCTTTTTTTAACAATTTTTTTCAATCTTTATCTGCTTAAAACTCCTACTTGGAATGTTTTAAATACATTTTAGGCGTCAAATAGATCACCGCTGCCATATTCATTAAGTTATTCAATGTCCTGTTTATAGGATACTGGGCATATATATGAGCAAATGAGCATGATTATACAAAAATGATATAATCATTTTTGAAAACTAACATTACGGAAGACTTCTGTGATCTATTTTAAGCAAATCATTTTGAAATAGTTTAATTTTATGAAAAAAAAGTTCGCAAAAAACACCATCTTTCTGCGGCTACCCATGCTGCATCGTTGTTTGACTCATTTACCTAAGAATAACTGTCAATAAATCAACTGTAATGTCCAGCTAGCGGCTTCATATGGTTTTCTCAAGAAGGAATATTTTACTTGTGTAAAACAACTTTAGTAAAAGGATATACGTATTACAGGTCTTTGTCTGCAGTAACTAACAAGCGTCCCGTTTTTAGGCTACTGGGCATAAATTGGTTGAGTGAATTAGGGGAAGATTCTAAAACTTAAATCATTTACTAAAATTTTTGACTCCATTTCCCCAGAAAATATTCTCCTACGACTTCTGCACTCACACAGAGAGAGTTCGCTGTTTGCAGTGAAAACTGAGTTTGAGTCGTTCCTAAAAAGGGTCGAAGGGGGTGAGTGGAGACCAAAATATCCATCTGCTTCAAGCCGGCTCTGCAGTAAATATGAATGTCTGAAAAATGATTTGAAAATTGATATATTCTTTAAGAAATCAAAAATAAATGTTTTGAAAATATTCATGTTTGTCAGTATTACAATGTGGCAACAAATATTGCCTGTGTTTTCCGCATTTTAACTACCCCCTAGCAGCATAATCTCATCGGTCAATGATCGGCCATTCATCGAAACCCGATAAAATTCTGATCGGCCAAACAAAATCCGAGCAGCAAAATCCGATGAGTTTTGCTCGAAATACGATGAGATTTGGAGCAATTTACGAGCAGTGCAGTCCCGTGCCGATGAATTTAGGATCAATTTTGGATGCTCGACTTATTTTCATCGGGAAAGTTGATAGGAAGGATATCGCTTTCCGATGAAAAGTAGCTCATCGAAAACTGTGCTCGGATACTGATCGGAACGATGTTATCATGCGTTACGGGATCAATTTACGAGGAGTTCGATGATCAGCCGAGCAAAATCCGACGAGTTGATGCTACTTGGGCCAGTGCTAAGCAAAACAATTCAAAAGAACTCTTTTTTTTTTTAAACTAAATACTTACTCTGGCATGAAAGTAAATGGTACACTGCGAAAAATAAACTGTTGTTTTTGCAGTATAATTCTGAAAACAGGGGTTTCAGTTTAAAACTAAAATGCACAGTAATAAACTATAAAACTAGCAATTTTAGTTTAGTACTGTGAAACTAGCAATTTTACGGTTTATTACTATAAAACTGGCAATTTTACAGTTTACTGTAAAGTTAGCAATTTCATAGTTTACAGTAAAATGAGCAATTTTACAGTTTATTGTTATAAAATTAGCTGTATTATATTTAGCAGTATAAACAGCATTTATTGTTCGTAAATGTATAAACAGCATTTATTGTTCGCAGTGTAACTGCAATTTTTTTATTTTACATTGTTTTGAATTTTTGTCATCTACTGTGCTTTATCTTTACTACCCAAGCTTGCTCATTTGGTTTCCTCTGAAAATAAAACACGAAAAAACCGTCAAATCCCAACATTTCCCAATTGAAATGGCAAGCACCTTCAAATATCTCAAAAACATATTTCTGTAGAGACTGTCCTTTTACTTCACACGGCAATACTTAATCCCCAGAAAAAATGTCTCGTGTAAATGCTGTATGAGAGATTCAGAAAACCAATATAAATTCTTTGGTTAATGTTTAATTAATACTCAACTTTTTATAAATTTTAAAACACGTTTTGTAAATAAGAATTACCTGTTACGAGTAATGAAATAAAGTAATTTTTAAAGAAATCTACAAAATAAAAAGAAAGAAAAAAAGAGAGTATGTACTTTCCCTGAAAGAAAGAAATCCCCCCCCCCCCGTAACAAATAAATATTAAAACAAACTTTTCTTTTTTGTTTTTTTATGCACGTTTTTTTTACTATTTTAAAGTTCATATAAATAAATATAATAATGAGAGTAAGTTCATTTTTATCACATTATTTCAAACAAAACTCTGAAGAGGAAATAAAATTCGCAAATGAATCTTTCTAAAGCTATGAAGAATAATGTGGATTTCTTTTACAATTGCCGCTTAACATTAAAACTTTCAACAAATGCCATTATTTTCCCCCTCCCCCTCCTTTTTTCTTTCTTTTTTTTTTTGTGTCTCACACTATCAAAATCCGTATTTTTTCCTGAAAATTTAGATTTTGAAGCAAAAGAAGCAAATATTTGGTGTTCAAATCCGTGGGTATACAGGAACCAGCTGCTGCTCGACTAGCGGAAGATCGCCAGGGTGAAATATTCTGTTTTTGTCATTGAAAAAGGCGTGAATCAAAATATTGAACAACGATTCTTATAGAAGAAGTGCGAAAGATAATGGAGAGAGAATTTTTGAGCTCCTTAAGTATGCACATCTATGCATGTAGAACATCGTAAAATTAATTTTCATGTCTTCCCTTTAGATTACAGATTATTTCTCTTATAAACACTTTTGAACGGTTTATTTTGTATTTGATACTTTTCATTAGGTTCATTTATTTATATATCTAAACGATTTTTTAAAACTATATAATTATTTGTTAGATACAAGGAATTTTTTTCTTCTGTTTCTAACCTGGCTATTATATAATATGTATGTGTATAAAAATGGATGTATGTATATTTGTATGTCTATATGTTTGCTCTTTATACAAATCTACAGTTTTCGTCTGATTTTTATCGAACTTAACACAGAAGTTCCTTGATGCACTAGAATTCACATAGGCGAGTTTTGAAATTTAAAATGAATCCTAAAAGCTCAAAATTCAAATTTTTTGTCCCAAAATGGTCATTTTCTTTCAATTATGAATATATAGAGAAATAGAGAAAAACCTTTAAGCATACAAATTGATAAAATTTAACACATTTAAATATGAGTATTTTCCAACAAAGATTACGATTAACAATGAATTATCATATTGAAGGCTCACCTATTTCATTTTATTAAAATGACCGGGCAACGCCGGGCAATAAGCTAGTATATTATAAACTTCATGGCCATTTTTATCAGTTGTTTTTTAACTTTTAAAGAAATCAAATATAGTTATACTTGCCTATCGGGTGATAGTTTAACATCGATGTAGGCAGCATTAACATTATTGCTGGGAACTGAATATGTTTTTCATTCTCATATATTTTACTTTTTTTTTCTTAATTAGGCTGATTATCTATGTTCGGCTACTGCCAAACATAAATCGCAAAAATATTTTTATCGTGCTGTTCCAATACAGTGGGACTACATACACTGCTCGACATTGAAAATGCAACACCAAGAAGGAGTGGTCAGAAATTGATGAAATTTGGTAAAAAGACAGAGACAGCATGGAACAATAAGTGATATTTATTTCAAAATAAATAAGCAAAATTTAGAGCGAGGACGGCGTCGGCTCAGTAAGAAGTAGGACCACCGCGGACAGCGATGCACGAAGAAACACGTCTAGGCATGGAGTCAATAAGCCTGCGGATGGTGTCCTGAGGGATGGCACTCCATTCCCTTTCAACCATTTGCCACAGTTCGTCCTCTGAACGATGCAGTGACAGGTTCTGCAAACGGCGTCCAATCACGTCCCACACAAGTTCGATTGGTGACAAGTCAGGAGAGTATGGTGGCCCGGAAAGCATCTGTACACCTCGTAGAGCATGTTGGCTGATTCGAGCGCTGTCAGGCCGGGCGTTATCCCGTTGAAAAATTGCATTTGGCAGACCCTGAAGGTAGGGGATTGCCACCGGCCGCAGTACTTTATCTACAAATCGTTAGGCCGTCATAGTGCCCCGAATACGAACTAGAGGTGATACGGAATTGTATGCAATAGCGCCCCAAATCATTATGCCACGTTGTCGCACTGTGGGGCGTTCCACAGTTACTGCCGGATTCGATCTTTCTCCACGTCGACGCCACACACGTATGCGATGACTATCGCTGGACAAACAGAAGCGGGATTCATCTGAGAACACTACGGTTTGCCATTCTGCCATCCACG
>JAXGGA010023034.1:0-14068 GCA_038373865.1 Uloborus plumipes
CTCTTACGCACGTTCAATGCTGAATTTTAAGGAGATCCGTCAGGAGATAAGTACAAAACATTCGGACCACAAGATCAGATATTTTAACGTTTTCTGTCCAGACTTGAAATAGTCTAAATCTTTTGAAGATCTATTTCAAACGGCTTTGTGTATTTTCAATGAATATCATTTGTTTAACTTTTGCATTTAGGAATCGATTGAGGGCCATATTTGTTGCGATTGTATTTCTGCGTGGATATCAGATTTATGCTGCAAATAAAAGGGACGACACGAACATTTGTTGCACGTTGATTAAAACTATATTTTTCAAAGCCTAAAACTATTTTCTCTAAAAATGAAATTACTTGCTCAACGTATAATTCTATTAAATGATAATCAGTTTAAATTGGCGTAAAAAATATTAGAAAAGTAAGTTCAGGCGAAAAGGCTCAAATTTTCTCTTTAACGGTCTGGTGACTTTTCAATTATCCGAAAATAAGTGAAACTGAAATTCAAGCTCTGATTATATATATTAACGCACTTGAGATTTTTTCAAAGAAAGAAATTCTTACCAAAAACTCAGAAAAGATTTTTTCCCCTCATTGAGAAGCTTTCTTAATTACTTGTAATTGAAAAACTACGGAAAGTATCTTGAAGTCCAATCGAGCATGGAATTTCAAATAGCAAAATGTGAGAAATATTAAGAATAAAATTTTATATAAAAAGAAAACTTTCATAGAACTTTATGGGCAGTTTGTAATTTTTGGGAAATGGTTAAGGTTTTGTCTGAAAAATGCTTAACTACTGAAAACTAAAAAAAAAAAGGGAAGAATGGTCAATAGCACGCATATTATTTTTCTACAAACTAGGATACATACAATTATTTAGCATATAATGTCTTACTTAGGATGAACTGCCAGTAATTGACCATATTTAGTAGAGGTTTTCGTAAGTGAGCGATTCCATACCAAATCACCGAATGGGGGTCGGTGCTGCAACAAATAATACTGCAACAAAGAACAAGGGTATAAAGGGGTAGGTACTAAAGAATTTCTTGAAAAATCAATTAAAATAAAGGAGCTTCGAATATTTATCTCATAGGCAATACCCAATCTTGTGATTGGATGTTCCTGATTGATGGCTATAAACAGGAGGATACCCTTGTTCTTTGTTGCAGTATTATTTTGTGGAAAATAGAATGTATGCTTTATAGTATCTGTGAACTAATATTTTAGTGAGTAAACTTTTTCTTGTCAGTTCTTATCAGTGCTCAACACATGTCAGTTTTGTAAAGATCAGTATGGGAATAAATTAGTTGCACTAATTTTAATTCTTCAAGCATGGCTTTATATTAAATTATTTATTTAATTATTTTATAAATATTTAACTGTTAATAAGGTAAAATGGAATTCGAAGCTGAAATTAATAGCTCTTTATCACCATGCTCAGTTAGTAGCCCATCAAATGAAATTTGTCATAAAGTATCCTACATCAAACGAAAAGACCTCATTTATTTTCCTGATATTCATGTGATATTCAAGAAATTCTTCAATTAAAAACAGGAGTATCCCAATCACAAGATTGGGTATTGCTTATAATATAACTATTTAGAGCTCATTTATGTTAATTAATTTCTCAAGAAAGTATTTAGTGCTTTATAATTATGAATGCATAATGCTCAGGCATCAGAGAAATACTTTTTCTTGTTTTCATCAATTATCTAATTTATTGTTCAATGATTTAATAAATTAAATTTCATGACATATTGAGTAGATAATACAGCTAATAATAAATATATAATTATTTTTTGGTTTAATTAATTTTAAGTCCATGAGAGGGGGAACAAAAGCATATGGTCGTCGCGAAAAACATGCATATACTTTCAGCAGGATATCTCTTAATGGGAGAAATAACCAAAAGTAAACTCTTTTCCTGTGAATAGCTAACATATCAGTGGCTTGTTTTAAAAAAAAATTAAAGTTTCTACTGCTCCCCCTTTATGAGAAAAATGGCTGCCAAGATGGCCAAAAACGCATTTTTTGCCTTATGGCTTATTTTTAAGCTAAAATATTTCCAAGAAGGAGTGAGAAACCCAAATAATTTATTGCGTAGCAATTTACAGGGAGGACCTGTACACTACCAGAAAGTGAGAAAACCTTTGGTTTTGTTTGCCTTTTTTTGTAATAAATGCCTGAATTTTAGCAAAATCTGCAAAATCAAGTTTTTGTGGTGACAACTTCAAAGAGCCCTGTACCTTGGCAATTTTCATTATGAACGTTCTAGTATTTTTTTTCAGAATGCCTGGAGTAACTAGTTTCCATAGATATCTAACACTTTTATTTTGCACGAGTACGATTTTTTATAAAAAATGATTAAATAACATTACTTTTTTAGTATTTTGACGTGGCGGACAAACTTTGAGGGCATGTATCTCAGAAAATAAGTGGAGCAGGTAACTTTCCTTTTGGGCTTTTTCATACCTCTATACCATCAATCTGTGTACCAAATTTAAAAAAAATCCGAGTCGGTCGTGCGACCAACTTTTTTTTTTTTCGGTGATTTGGTATGGAATCGCTCAAGTGCTATTTAGCTTTCCTAATAAAATCAGAAGAAAAAAAAGAAGTTCTGCTACGTCTCAATAAACATATCAGGATTAATAACAATGAATCATTTTCTGTTGTATTTACAATAATTTAAAGTATTTTCTATTATGTTTCAAAAAAGATTTTATTAGTAATTAACCCCGTACATTCAGAAAATGACCAGTGTCAGTCAGTAATAAACAGCTTTTCCACACAGCAAAAAAAAAAAAAAAATATATATATATATATATTCTAATGAAATCTGGCCTCTATAAATTTAATTTAATATTTAATGATGACTTAAAATAAATTTTGCCTTTTACTGCGTGCATTGTGTGCAGAATTTTCATCAGGACTGAAAAGTTCCAATGTAGTTTCAAATATCAGATTCAGATTCGCAATGGAAAAATCAGAAAAATCTTTCAGTTACGTTTTATACTTGCGTACTGTTTGCAAAGGTGATATATGGAAAGCAGTACAATCCCACAGAACCAGAGTTTTAGAGCTTTTGCTGCTGTTACTCTCGGACTGAAACCAGCATCAACTGCAACAATTCGGTGAAAAAAAGAGAAGATTATTTGTAGTACAATGCTTGTAACTTCTTCTACAGCTACATCAAATTAAAAGTTTAGTTACATTGTTTCAAATTATCCAGGTAATATTACGGGATTACTGCAGTAAATTCCATTATGCCACAACATATTTCCAAGAAACCCTACAGTTCCACGGAAAAGCTTTTGCGGAAGCTACTAAAGCAAATCACATAAGAGGTGATGCAACAGATTACCGAATCAATATTAACTATAGTGAACTCTCACTTATGCGCCGGCCCAAGGGACCAACAGAAAAAGGCGCATAAGTGAGAGAGAGGTATAAGTGAAAAGGCCTATTTAAAGGACAAAAACGCAACATAGGTTCTCATGAGAGAAATGAATAAGAATGTCTCTAGAGACAAGGGACATATTACTACTGTTTGGCAATTACTGTAACGTAACTACAATGATAAAGAGAAAACAAAAAATTAGCGTACCTAATTACAAACTGTTCCCTTTAAAATGATGCATAATAGATAATTGTCTCTCTCCGAACTTTAGTTCTTGCGGAAAAAATGCCTTCCCTGAGCAATAAAGGGGAAAGATTAAAGAGGAAAGTGAAGAAAAATGCTTATTTTTTTTAAAGAAAATAAATTTTTTTTTTTTTACATTTTACGGAAAATTCGGCGCATAAGTGAAATATTTATCTTTAGAGCGACGCATAAACGGATGATACTATTATTATTTTGCTATGGAATCTGCTAGGACCATTTAAAATCGTCGTATAAGTGAAAAAGGCGCATAAATGAGGCGGTGTATAAGTGAGAATTCACTGTAAATATTATGTAACTGGCTATGTTTATAGGTGATTTAAATTCCAGTACCTCTCGTCGTTATGATACTAGTAGTAACAAAAAAAAAGAAGGTTCAAGCAATTTGAAAGGATGCTTCTAATTTGTTGATAATTGAAGGGCTTGGGAGATGAAGGGGTTATGTGACAAAACAGAAATTGCGAGTAATTAAAGTTCAAAGTTTTATTGTTGCAGTTGTTGCAGCTTTTTTGTTTTCTGGTTTTGTCGTTAGTGTGCGTATGAAATTGGTCTAATGACATCTACTTTTTGATGTACCAAGTTTTATTTGCTTACCTGTATCCATTGCTTACCATTGTCCAGAGTGTTCATTTTTTAAAATGTAACATAGCCCCTTCATCCTCCAAGCCCTCCAATTACTACAATATGTTTAATAATTACTAATACGATTACAAATAGTCGGCTGAGCGTAGTGGTTAGGCACTGCCCCCGCCCCCGTACGCTTTTGGTCTTATCTTCTGAACATGCTGTCCAAATGGCTAGTCGGTAGATTTTCAAGGAGCAAAAAACCGTTAGAGTTCATTTTGGGCATGATTACGTGGCATGTCCATCCATTGAGACCATTGAGCGTATATTAGACTCAATTACTCTTGGCTAAATTAAAATCAAGTTCAATTTCGCATGGTTGATTGCTCAGGTGCCAATCCTCTGGCGTCAAAGTACTCTGTGCCACTGACATCCACGCCTTAATAGCGGACATGAAAGACTGGATGTCATTTCAGGGGCTCGTAGTAAGTTCACAAAAGGCTAAGGCTTTTTATGTAACCCCGTTGGAAAGAAAAAAAAAACTATGCTTACATAAAAAATCTGACCCCTAATTTTCAGCAGAATACACAGGAGACATGTTTAGGAGTGGTGATTTTACTTTTCATAGTATTTCATTTTATGGAGAAAATGTAAGTATGGAACCCTCTTTTGTTTCTGACTTAAAATTCCTTTTATTTTAGAAAATCTAGTTTTTTTAAACCTTCATTAACTATGACAAATTTACTAAATGACAGCAGGCAACCAATGATTGAAATTATTTCGATTCGAAAGTAACGTTTTAGTAAAAGCTTTGTAAAAAGCACTAGAGAAACTATAGGCAAAAAAAATGTGGCATACAAAAGTAACATATTTTAGATCAGAAAGAAGCAGTACAGAAAATGGTAGATAACCTATTAATTAAAGGAAAAGCAAGTGCACAAAAGTTGCAAACATAATTGGTTCTTACTGCCTGTGAGCAATCAAAGTATCCTCACTTTTGTTTTTGTTGCGCAACAGATTTAGACCATGGTTCTACCCGCTTGACTTCAGAGATAATTCATAGAGCTTCAAGGAGGGATTTTTTTTTCTTTTTAAGAAGAAACACTCTGCGAATTTATCAGGGAAATGAGTTTATAATAGTTATAGAAAGGTTCTCTTATGTACTTCTTGTTAGGAGCTATCCTAAAGATATCAGCTTTGAGGGGTTAGTAAAATTGTGACAGTTGGTGACAAGAGAGAGTGGGGAGAAAAAGTGTGACATCACCCCCCTTTTTTATAAGAATATGCTTATAAAAAAGTTTGACATGTGAAAAAGGCGAAAGGGATAAAGTGAAATGTGACATTTAGTGACAAAGGAGGGGGGGGGGTCAAAATAGTGAAAAAAAGTGTGACATCATTTGTGGACAACCCCTTAGAGGTTAGAGATACGAATGTCAACATTTTTGCACGGAGATAAAGCCGGTTGCTCCATCAAAGCAAACTTTATTGCTGAAAAAATTACAAGTAGTCAAACTCACATAAATTTGTGTACAAAAAATATTGTGTTTTTAAGTGGATATAATATTTTACGAAGAATTGCTGACTTTCACTTAAAACTTTCTGGGAAAAACTATAAATTTTCTTCTGTTTTAACGACGCCATAGACGCCGCCAATAAAGTGCCCCACCATTTTTGTTTTCAAACTTTTCACAGTAAATCGTGTAAACACATCGAAAAAATCAAATTTTATGATGATAAATATCATGTCTGGGCGAAAATGGGTGTCTTTCAGTCTAGTACAAATGATTCCAGACAAATAAAAAACAGTGTAGAGTTACGTGATATCATTCGTCTAGCATTATCCTGCCGGAACAGGCCATTCGAGTGTATAGCGCAGTAGTTCTTTCCAGAATATATCAAGGCTTTTGTTTTCACATCGATTTAAGAGTTGTGTGTGTTATGCATGTTTGAAGGGATAACATTTTTTTTAAATTTCAGATGCCATTAAGTTTTAAGTTCAAAACAACAGTACTGAGGGCATAAAATATGTCTTTTGAAAATAACAATTACGTTAGAAAGAAGAGGAAAAAGCTGAAGCATAAACAATTCTTTCTCAGATTTAAAAAATGTTTTAAGCCTATATCATAATCCAAGTTTGAAGTACAGTAGCTCTATAATGGACTTTTTCTCTAGAAATTTTAATAATTCCTCTCTGCCCTAAAGGAAATCAACCATTATTCAATATTATCTTTGCCAATATAAATGAGGAGTTAGATCAGATCATCGTGCTGTATGTAAAAGCAACGTAGGAAGGACTTACTATTTATAGAAGAGTATGCTGTTCAAAAGATATTTCTGCATCAAATATGCTTAGAATAACCAATGTGTTTACAAAAATGGTAGTTACGAATATCAGAACTGTAATGGAAATCGTATTCCCTAACATGCCCGAGGTTTCTTTTAAGGACGGTTCCAAAAACACGTTTCATTTTCACATAATTCAGTGCATTTTGCACATAATTGTACTAATATATCAATGTGAAATTGATTCAATTTTGTTTTATAACAGAATTAAGCTATTTGCAATGGTAAGGAAAAAGGCAAATATTCTAACTTATTTATGTATAAAATTATATAAGATATGGAGGCTACAATAAACGCTTTTTAGTTTAAATGTATTTTCACGATGTCATGAATCTTAATTTTTTTAGGCATTTCTTGCCTATTATTCAACAGTCATTAAAAAAAAGACATTTTTTAGTTAGAAATCGCCTGTTATTCAACAGTTAGTTAAAAAAATGATTTAGTATTAAAAATGTGATGAAATATTGATTGTTTATGAAAATTTCGAATTTGTATACGATAATTATTATTATCATTATTATTTTTACTGCAATTTAAAAATTATTTAAGAAGCATTTTAAAATCTAGCTCCTAAGCAAATGTAACTGCTTTAAAACTGAATTTTCAGTTAATTGCTTTATGACATTATTCTATTATTTTTTCAAGTTCGTTTCAATTTGTATTTTGTACTATTTATAGAAACTTTGTGAAATATAGAGCACTATTTTTCGTGAAGTAAGCTCAGCAAGTACACACAGATTGATTTAAAAAGTAAATGTTAAAGGGATGGCCACTTCAACTAGATTTTCTTATTCAACAAAGTTGAAAACCGAAAAAAAAAAATAAAAACACTTTTTAAAAGTAACATGAAATAGTCTGGTAATGTGAAATACGGGGCTGAAAATGAAAAACATAAGCTAAATTTGTCAAGAAACAAGTTTTAATATATAGTAGGGGGAGGGAGTAATGCCCTGTGTAGGGTAAAAACCCGCAGCTGTCAAAGTGCGGGGATTTTTGCCCCACTTGACTTAAAATTGTCACTTTTTAAAATTCTAATAGCATTTTAATTTAACATGTCTTATGTGCAGTTCATTTAATATTTTTAATTAAAACAATTTTTTTTTAATTTTGCTGGTATACATTTACTAATAAAGTTTCAATTTAAATAGAATTTTTATTGGTAAAATTTTGCATGCCTCTTATAGGTAAAATTTTACTTTACAATTTCAAAATGTTTCCAATAATATGATATTTTTCTTTTATTATTAATATTATAATTATAATTATTATTATTATTTGTACATTTACGTACGTTCAATTTTCTGTTCCAGTATTTACGAAAGAAAACCAATTTAGAACTGTGACAGATATCGAGCTTAATGAAGCACGTAGCTTAATTGCAGCCGGTTTTTCCATTTTGTATGGCAGAAATTAAAGTTCGGTTCAAAAGAGTAGATAGAAGAAATCTCTGAAAAATGAAACAAATGCCTGGGACTTCAAACAAGAAAAAGATTTCCCTATCACTTCGAGTAAAGTTGCAGAGAAAAACCCAAAGCTTATCTCTGCTCAATGTTGCCAAAATAACTTCAATGTGCCAAGAAGGAGAAGGAAATGCAAAGCGGTTTTTTAACAAAAAAAAAAAAAAAGAAAAAAGAAAAAAAAACTTCCTAGAGCCTGCAAGTTTACTGAGACACAAAAAGAGTATTTCATTTTAAATGAAGACGTAATAAAGAAATTGTCGTAACCTCGCATGACAGCATGGTTCCACAATGCAATAACTTTTTTTGAAGGCTGAACTGAGTGCATTATTTATTAGGTGGGCACCTAAAGTTTAGCCTCAGTGCATTATCTTATTTTTCATAATGAGATTCATATTTTCCTCTACTTTTTCCAATCCTCCTTTAGTGGAGAAGGAAATATTTTTCAGCTGTTTAAAAAATCTATGTATATATAAATTGGAGATATTTAAGTACAAGACCGTTGAATAACAACAAGTCAACGATACAAAGGGGGTTTATTGTTTTTATCAAGCAATCACCCTTTTTATTCACATTCATCTTAAATGGGGTAAAGACCTGCATTTACTCACTTTGTGGGATAAAACTCCGCAAATTTGTTTTTCTGTCAAATTGATTTCTCGGTAATGGCTAATCAGACTGGGTTAGAATTTGGAGGAGCTATAGCTAACAACGTATTCTACCTCCTCTAATTAAAAAAAAAAGAAAACGAGAAAATATACCCTCTGTGGACCCTGGTTACATCGAAATTGTCGATCATGGGGTTTTACCTCCACCTACTCTATATGAAAGCATTAAAAATGTGACTTACGAAAAATTGCAGGTGCGTGTTTTGACGTTTCAAAGGACCACTTTTTCGATGCAAGAAAGTGTGAGCGTAAGAATCTGAAGTCATCCGACAAAAGCAGTTATGACTCAAATAGAAAAAGAGGAAGATGAATCAAATTCCCAATGAGACAGTTATATATATATATATATATATATATATATATATATATATATATATATATATATATATATATATATATATATATATATATATATATATATATATATATATACGGGATGTTCCATTGTAACTTGCATGACCTTTATTTTCACTACCGT
Source organism: Uloborus plumipes (assembly GCA_038373865.1). NCBI lineage: Eukaryota > Metazoa > Arthropoda > Arachnida > Araneae > Uloboridae > Uloborus > Uloborus plumipes. The sequence continues at coordinate 9,156 of JAXGGA010023034.1, forward strand.
TCGTCCTAGACGCATACTTTTAATGGCGAAAATGCTCAAAATGAGGAGCAAAGTTAAGAGAAAAAAAGTTTGAAGCGAAAAAAGAATAACACAAAAAATACGAAATGTAACTTTTTATACAAATTGTAGGTCCCCTAACTTATATTTACGGAAATTAAGAGCATAAAACGAAAACGAAAAAAAAAAAAGCCAATGCCAGGACAAAAAGTTTTACATTTAGTAAGATCACTATTCACCGAGGTATGACACCCAACGTTTTGTGACTTACACCACTTTACACTCGCTGTCAATGGCACGTTTTGGAAAAAATATAGCCGCTAACGGCTTCAGTAGAATGAAAACCGGTCATTCTACTGAAAGTCCGATACGTTCCAATCTCATTTTCTGCACCGTATCCTAAAGCTTTGATCTCAAAGATCTCTTCCGGTTTTTATCACAAATCTTTCAATTTTTTTGTGTTGGAATTGCTTTGTAATGGAGATTTTTTTCGCAAGTTTAAACGGTATATTCATTTACTTACGTGTAACCAATTTTGATCGTTTATTAAAGAAACATTTGGCTTTAACTATATCTAGAATTTAGATAGTGTAACTGGTAGACAGACAAATGTACATATGTGAGTAAATCTATTAACATAAAGAAATTCACATTATCACCTAGTAACTGCTAGAAATTATACGCGTAATGCCCATGAGCGTATCATCTAACTTCTTTAACTTATTAACGCTACAACATTTGAAAGCTTCTTCTAAGTGGCGACTTAAATTTCATCTGAACGCATGAAAAAATAGAAATATTTTTTCATGAATAAATATAGTTCTCTCATGGCACAATGGCGGTCTTTGATGGAAGCGGACGCAGAGCATAGAATTCGAATTCTCCATCTCGAATATAAATGTCTTGGTACACAAGTTCAGTAACCTCATGCGGCTTTTATCTGAAGAGCTTTTGACGAGGCGAAATTAAAATGAAATATTTATCTTAATAAGATTTTTGCTTTTTATGACATGTTTCGTAAATGTATAAGATATGTTTCATGATTTCATTTACGACAGACCGACTCCGTTAGCTATTGAAGAAATTGTTGAAATGTAGAGGCTGGATGATTGAAGTTTACATCGGAGTTTACGTTCTTCTCTGATTGAATGTAGACATCGGGGGAGATGGGCAGATAAAGCGAGATCGAAGAAATTTTAATCTGATTCATGGCAATATTTCGCATGAAATAAATCTCACAGCAGTAATAAAACATTTTTCTTTCTATTTTTTAGATATTTATATGCAAAAGTTATGCATACTATAGACTAAACATAGCTATTTGTAACAACTCTTTAATCGTTTCCCGAGATTTAAATAGCGATAAAATCTGTTATAATTTAAACTTTGTTTTGTTGATTTAAAAAGGAATAATATGTGCTAAAATATACTTATTTGACAAAGCTTTTCATTTAAAATTAGTCAATAATATTCTTTTCTTCTTCATAAAAAGAAAATGCTTGCCGCAGTGGCTGCTTTGATTTTTTTTTTTCAATATTTTAAATATATTTTAAAGTTGAAGTTTCTACAAGTTAAGATTAATAAATAATGCATCATTGTGAATTGCATTTTATTTCCTATCCACTGCTGTCGTAATACAATATTTTGATGACATAGTCCAGCCAGTAGCGTACAGAGACTAAGGTGCGCCCCCTCCCCCTAAAGAAAATGATATTTATTATTATTATTATATTGTATCACTAATAGTGCAACTAATAGTGCTATTTGTCCGGCTCATGCACCCTGAAACCTCGTGCATAGTCCCCCCTTCCGTGGCGGGGGGGGGGGGCAGTTCAAAAACAACAGCCAACTCGCTTCAATTTATCTAACCACACTTGCATATAACATTCCTCGAAGCACTATTTGCTAAAAATACTAACAGACATCTATATTTGGTTTCACTAGGGAGTTGTCTTCTTGTCGCAGGGGCTAGTTGAAACAGCGCTCCTTTGACAGATACTTTTTGTAGACATAAAGTTGTTTTGTTTCATCCGATTTCTTTCTAAAATTATATTTAAAATCCATATGTCGGCCTATTAACCCTCGTTCAAAGCGAATTAAAGTTTTCATTCAGCTAGGAAAAAAATGTGTCAAGTGTTGACGGAAAAACAACAACCATTTATGTGCTCTTCTGTTACTACTGTCCGTCCTTGAGAGCCGCGCCTAGCACTCGTGAACAGTTAACTTAAAAAAGGTTAGATGGGTTGCCGATGATAATTTTCGGTTTTCAATTTAAAACTTGCATTTGATATATTCTTTTGACATATTCAACTAAACTATGTACCGTAAATTGGGGTGTATAGGAACAGAGGGGTCAATCGGAACATAACTTCTCGACCGTAAAAGGAAATTCTTCATAAATATACTGTCGGGTATTTTTCGCCATTAATTTTTTCTTTAGAAAGGTAAGATCATAGGAAATAGGAAAAAATTACTTTTGTCAATCTGGCAACGCTACTGGCTTATAAGGAGGCTGCACGTTGAATGCTAGAAAACATCACGTTTTAATAGACTGCAAAACTTCATATGTAAGTACAAACCTTCTTATATTTTAAACCTAAGAGTGATATGTTTCAATTATGCATGTATCTGAACAACAGAATACCACATTAGAATTTACATTTTTTAAAAAATGCGTCATAAAAGAGAAGAACTCTGAAAAACGCCACAAGAAAAAAAAATTGCGGGGCGTATCGGAACACTCGGTTCTGCTGTTCCAATTCAAACTTATTTAAAGGAAACTGTTTGAAAAATCAAGATTCTAACCCCAATTCTTCTAGTAAAGACAAAAACAAGGATTTATTACTGTTTATCCCTTCTCGTGAGCAACTAGATCTTAGAATGACAGAAAGTTGCAGATTTAAAAAAGATTTTTGCTCCAGGAGACTTCTTTTTACTTAAAATACATGGGGGAAAGTCATACAGACTTTATGTATCAAAAGTCCACCACACAGACAGTGATGAATAAGTGAGAAAGTCTTACAGGGCAATCCCCAAAACCCAGAGATTTTAAAGAACTAAAGAAAAGGCAGCATTCATCTCAGAAGATGTTATGAAAAAACTTAAGCCAAGACCCAACTGCTAGTTTTAAGGACAAGTACGTACATATTTGTGGATACACTAGGTGGCCAAAAGTATCCGGACACTTTCAAAAATTCACATTTTTACATATAGCTCGAGAAATAAGTGATCAATTGTTCTTTAATTTTAGTCATACAAAATGTAGACTTCACCGAACATTTCCATGTTGAAATTAAATTACCCTTGCATTTGGGGGACGACAAGAAGGGGGTTGAAAGAAAAACCGCTTTTTGACCATAACTCTTCGAAAATAGCTCGGAATAAGCTATCAATTTCAGTAATTAATTAGCATACTATGTATAATTACTGTACAAATTTTTATGAACGTACCACTCTTACTTCTGAAGATATGAAACATTTTTGAAAAAACGGCAATTTTATTTGAAGGGTTTTTGCTCATAACACGCAGAGTTTTTGATCAAACCTTATCACAACTTCAGGAAAGATGACAAAATACAAGAGAAAGAACATACTAAAACGGTAAATAAAAATATCAAAAATTCGATGAGATATGAACGTTAAAAGGAAATAATTTTTCACGGCGCATGCGCGAACGACAGAAATTTATAACTACAAAAATATTGTAGCCTGATTTATACTGCATCTTATAAAAAAAGTTCCAGTTGAATATCATGAAAAATGAAAAAGATATCAGCGATCTAGTGAGCTGTATTTCATTCATTCACAGACAATACATAAATAGTGAGGGTCTGTCCACAAAGAGCTATTTTTAAATTCAAGGTTATTGCGTCGTCGTTCAAAACCAACGTTTCAGAGGGTGTCCGGATACTTTTGGAAAGCTACGTATAAGGTCTTTTTGGCCGAACAGACGAAATGTGACGACAATGCCGAATATAAATTTTCAAACTGTATACAATTTAACATTGAAAAAAAAAATGATCGATTGTCACCATACTATTTGTGGACAACCCCTCACTATTTATGTATTGTCTGTGAATGAATGAAATACAGCTCTCTAGATCGCTGATATCTTATTCATTTTTCATGATATTCAACTGGAACTTTTTTTATAAGATGCAGTATAAATCAGGCTACAATATTTTTGTAGTTATAAATGTCTGTTGTTCGCGCATGCGCCGTGAAAAATTATTTCCTTTTAACGTTCATATCTCATCGAATTTTTAATATTTTTATTTACCGTTTTAGTATGTTTTTTCTCTTGTATTTTGTCATCTTTCCTGAAGTTGTGATAAGGTTTGATCAAAAACTCTGCGTGTTATGAGCAAAAACCCTTCAAATAAAATTGCCGTTTTTTCAAAAATGTTTCATATCTTCAGAAGTAAGAGTGGTACGTTCATAAAAATTTGTACAGTAATTATACATAGTATGTTAATTAATTACTGAATTTGATAGCTTATTCCGAGCTATTTTCGAAGAGTTATGGTCAAAAAGCGGTTTTTCATTCAACCCCCTTCTTGTCGTCCCCCAAATGCAAGGGTAATTTAATTTCAACTTGGAAATGTTCGGTGAAGTCTATATTTTGTATGACTAAAATTGAAGAACAATTGATCACTTATTTCTCGAGCTATATGTAAAAATGTGAATTTTTGAAAGTGTCCGGATACTTTTGGCCACCTAGTGTATGAGTGACTTCGATTTATGTTACAGTTTTGTATTTCAATTCAAAAGCATTTCTTAAAATTAATTTTATTTTTTCATAAGTTCAAAATCATTTGGAATTTTTGAGAAATCATAAACGTTTACTTGTACAAAAAATAAATTTTTATTTGACAATATTTATCTGTTCTTATTCTCTCCCATCAATATTACTCATA
>JAXGGA010023035.1:0-14066 GCA_038373865.1 Uloborus plumipes
GACCCAACTTGTCAGCCAACCGAAGAAGTCAACCATTTAAATGTTTAATTTTTCGTGTATTTTGTAAAACCCTATCTGAATTTGTTAGGAAAACAGTTTGATGAGAAGGCACTTTTTATTAATTTTTTTAATTTTTACACTATCCGCCTTCATTATTATTGCTTAATTAAAAAAAAATACATCATATTGTAAATCGTCTTTGAAAAAATATATTTAGCTAAAGAGAAATGACAAAGCTTCTTTTCCTGGTTCTAGTTGTTGTTTTTTTTTTAATTTCAAACAGTTTCGGTTCAAAACTCACATTATCCATTTGTGTTGGATGCAAAACTCACATTTGACCACGTTTCGTGTAAAAACTCACATTCTCCGAATTTTGAAGCTAAATTACAAAAAAAAAATGCTATTGGAGCGAGGTTTTAAGGGTGTTTAAACAGTTTATGTTGCAATTACCTAATTACTAAAAAAAATTCAAAGCGTTTTACGAAGGGTATGAATGTGAAAAAGTTTTTTGCGATTTTCCGAAAGTTAGCAAAAGTGGATAATGTGAGTTTTGCATCTAAGCCATTCATTTGTTGGTTTATTCTGCATTTTAGCGGCTTATTTTAATTAGTTAGCGAATTATTCTTCATTTTAATTAATTCTAATTATTAATTAACTATGAAACGACACTGGCACCGCAGAGAGATAAATAGCGAATCTATTAGCAAAGCGTGCCAATACTACCAACGGGTTGCCATAGAACTTTTTAAAATTCAGTCCACAGTTCGCGATGATACAGTTGGTCGTATAAAACGTTTGATTGTATATCTTTACCTGAAAAGGGAATTTATTTCCCCAAAAAAGCAGTACTAATGAGGCCTTTGGCATCAATTCACCGTGTATTCTACTTCAGTTAACTATATCAATATTTTTTAAGCCTTAAAGATAGGATAAACATCGCTTTTTACAGCAGAAACAATCTGCTAATAAATGTAAACAAACATTTGGGTGGTCCTTGCTCAGCGCTCTCTAGCGGGCATATCTTCACCATTGATGCTTTGAGTAATGATACAGCCTGTATAAAACGCTATCCAGTGAAGCCTTGGCTAAATTTATAGCTAATACAACTAATTTTATAGTTATTAACTATAGTAATAAATTGCTAATTTTACAATTTATTACCATGAATTTTACAGTTTTAAACTGGAGCTTTTGCTGCAGTAATTATAGTATCTATCCCACGTATCAAAAAATGAATTTTTCTTTGAGCGCCAACGATGTTTTAAGGACGAAGGAAAAACGGATATATCCGATTAAGCGATAGAACGAAGGGTACAGGTAAATACGTATGAAATATATTTAAACACACACACACACATATTGCAAGCTAAAAAAGAAAGAATCTTTAAATTAGTTTAAGAAAAACAAAAAATACGCTTTTAGATGCACTTATAATACATCAACATGTAATAAAGTTCAGTCTTTAGTACTAATAATAGTATTAAATATACTGTTGGCCACACTTAAACGAATACTGTCGGTTCCAAGAAATATTATTCGATAAAGCGGGTATTTGTTTGAGCGGGGACCTTTAACATTGCGTCTATGGGCACGGTTCCAAGATGTTTTATTCGTATAAGCGAAGTATTCGTTTATCCGTTACCCGGTTAAGCGGGGACGACAGTATTAATTTTATATCCGTAAAGAACGTGAATTTCATCTTTTATTCTGAGTTACATACATACAATTAAACAAACCCACACGCAAAACTAATAAAAGCGTGTTAAAAAAGATCGATGTTTTTAAACATTGATATTTTTTGATCGTTTGCATCATCGATGCTTTAATTTCTAACAAGGTGTTAAGAGATATTTTGCCATCGATACTGCACTACTACTGAGAAGTCAAGGGCCGGAAACCACATGTTGCATTCCTTCCTTATAACCCTAAAACAGGTGTAGACAAAAATATTTCCGCAATTTAATACTTCTAATTAAGCACCCTGCAGATTAAGTTACGACAAAAACAACAAAGCACATGCAACACGCAAAAAAACGCACTCACTTTCTTAATTTAGCGGTATTTATAACTCGGGACCTTAAATAACGGGTAAAAAAACCTGGTATGGACCCCACACTACTTCCTTTTACGTGTTAATTTCTTAGTAGTTGCCTTAAGTGTTAAACAAAAGTGCTTGGAGTGAGCAAGGTAACAATTCAAATATTTGCTCCCCTAATCTGCCACGAAACAATGCAAAAAATATTTTACAATGGTTAATTTTCTAAATATTGCTGATTTTAATATCATTCAGTGAATTTTTCGCAAAATATCGCCAATAGCGCCAAGTTGAACCCAAATTCAAAAAAATAATTTTTTCGCCAAATTTGTAGCCAACTTGGCGATATGTCGCCAAGTTGGCGTCAAACACTTGGCGATCAAAAGCTTGGCGACATATCGCCAAGTGGTCGCGCCAATTCATATCATTTGAGTCTGCATTGAAATTAACACTGATTTACCCCAAAAAAGGGGTAAAACACCCCCTTGAGAACATTCGAAGGCAACCACAAGGGGAGGTGCAAACCTAGACCATCCTCAGAGCCTACATACCAAGCTAGAAGTTTCTAAGGCAGATAGTTTTTGAGTTATGCGAGACACATACGCACATACATCCCCACATACGTACATACAGACGTCACGAGAAAACTCGTCATGATAAACCCGGGGGTGGTTGAAAAGGATTTTTCGGCTGCTTACATGTTGGTAGGTACATATGCACGTGCTGACAGGTCGAAAAAACTACTGAACATTCATTCGGGGGTGAGCGAAATCAAAATTTAGACTCAAATTTGAGTGATTTTTTTTTCGCGATCACAATACTTCCTTTACTACGTAAAAGGAAGTAAAAAGGGAGTCAGATTCTACAAAAATTATTCAAAGAACTTTAATCACCACTATTCAATGTTGGATGTTCAGTAGATTTAGATACACAGATAGGTAGCAATAGATAGATTGAGAAAAGAAATATATATATAAATTGATAGATATTATAGACGGATAGATTAAGAAAAGAAATAGATATAAATTGATAGATATTATAGACGGAGATATTGAGAAAAGAAATAGATATAAATTGATAGATATTATAGACGGAGATATTGAGAAAAGAAATAGATATAAATTGATAGATATTATAGACGGATAGATTGAGAAACAAATAGTTAGAAATAGGTAGATGTCTACTAGATAGGGATACATTAAACATATATGAAATTATAGAAATATAGATATTAATTGGTACATATGAGTAGAGAAATGGATAAATAGAGAAAAGAAATTGATATAAATTAATAGATGTTAAGTAGATATAGATGGATAGATATATTTGACATTTGACACCCTGAGGTCCCCCGTACCTACCGTTTGAACGGTTTATCGGTTTTGGGACCCCAGGGACATTTATTAAAAACTAAACATGTTACATCTTACAAAGCATTTTTTTTTCACAATTTTGACATATCTTAGAGCATCATACAATTACAAACTAAACATAACAAATATCTTAACAAAACTTTTTTTTTTCTTTTTTTAAACATAAAATGATTTTTTTTTTCCTTTTCCCTTTTTTCTTTCCCCCCCCCCCCTTTTTTTAAAACAAATTTAAGATATTAAAATACATATTCATTTTAAACATTGGTAAAAGAACAATTCAGAAATCGGAACAAAAAAAAAGATTTAAAAAAAAAAAGTTAAATTCCTTGAACTACAAATGTGTTATTAGAAAGGTAAATAAAAAGAGAATACAGTTGTTTATTGGAAAAGGAGTGGGAAAAGGCATTGAGAATATTTTGGCAAGAATTTAAATTTGGGTTATATCGAACGTGAAAATTGGATGTTATAGGGCAATGGAAAACAGGTGTCCCAATATCCCCGCAAGTAAATTTTGGATGGATAGATATAGAAATAAATCATACTGATCGGAACGATGTGATCGTGCGTTACGGGATCGGTTTACGAGGAGTTCGATGATCGGCCGAGCAAAATCCGATGAGTTGATGCTACCTGGAAAATAAACTGTGACACTACCAATGTTACAGTTTATTATTGTAAACTAGCAATTTTTACAGCTTATTACTATAAAATTGGTTTTATTATATTGTTAAAACAACATTCATTTTTACCGGCCACCTTGTCTAGTGGTCAGAGTAGTCTGCCATGGATGGTGTGGCCCCGGGTTCGAGTCCCGGCTTGGGCATGGATGTGCTTTCTCTCTCCTGTCCTTGTCCTTTCTGTGTGTGAAAGGTTGCCCACCCTATAAACGGGTACCTATGGCATGCGTGTAGTGTGGAAGTCGGACTTCACACCAAATAACGGTACAGTTGGAAAAGTGAAGCAGCGCACCCCAAATTGCCAACCTGGCTGGCACACGACAAAAAAAAAAAAAAAAATCATTTTTCACAGTGCACTACGAAGCCTGAAACCATATGTTACTTTCCTTCCTTGTAACCTATCTACAGGTGAACAAAATAAATATCTCTGCAATTTAATACCTCTGATTTCACAATTAATCACTCAACAGATTAAATTACGACACAAACAACAAAATAACCTTTTCCAAGTTAGCGATATTTATAACTCAGAACCCTGAATAATGGAAAGAAAAAAAAAAAGGGCGTCCGTTTCTACAAAAAATTCCTCAACGAAACTTAATAACCACCCAGGTTACATCACCCCTCTTCAATGAAATCATCAAAACCTCATTGGGGTCAGCGGGGGTCATCCCTTTTTAACGCCTTTCATTAATTTTCCCGCCAGGAACCCCACGGCCCATACTCGAGGGCGACCCCTGACAGGTGCTTGGGCTGCAATTATCCCTATGTTGATCCCTACGTGGCTGTTGGATGCGTTTTGGAGTTTGGTAATTTGATGCAATTGGCGTTCTTTGCCGAAAAGAGAGAAGGTTCGTTGTTACACTGAAAAAAAAATCAATGTAGTTTTTACAGTATAATACAGCTAATTTTACTGTAATAAACTGTAAAAACTGCTCATTTTACACAAAAAACTAAAACTGCCTGCTTGACAGTAATGAACTGTATACTTGTTAATTTTAGTTTATTACTAATGCATTTTACATTTTTAAACTGGAATTCTGCTACCAGTATTATACTGTTGTTTTTACAGTATAATACAGCTAATTTTATAGCGACAAACTGTAACAATTGCTAATTTTACACTAATAAACTGTAAAATTGCTAATTTTACATTAATAAACCAAAATTGTTGCTTTAGAGTAATGATCTGTAAACGTGCTAATTTTAGTATTTTACTATGCATTTTACAGTTTTAAACTGAAATTCTGCTACTAGTATTATACTGTTGTTTTTATAATATAATAAAGCTAATTTTGTGGTAATAAACTGTAAAATTGCTGCTTTACAGTAACAAACCGTAATCCTCTATCTACCAATATATCTATCTAAGAATGTATTTATATCTAATAACATATATGTCTAAAAAACCGAAAAGCGACGTTTAAAAACACAAATAGATGAAGTTAAAATTGGCAAGCATGTTTCAAAAGCATAAAGCTTCCTTCTTCAGCGCCAAGCAAGAAATGGAAAGAAACAAAGTGCCGGGAGAGTTTAAATAGCAAAGGAGCAAAAGCTAGGCCAATCAGGTGTCAGCGTGTGCCGAGCCCTGATTAAGCGTTGCGTTGTCAGAAAATTTAAAAGCATGAAGTATAATTGGTGAGCTGTGTGGAACTGCAAAAGATTCGTTAAAAATATTACTTAAATTTTTATGAACATGAAAGGCTTCTAAGAAATCCAACTCGCCAACAGTTGAAGGTCTGCAAATAATGTTTGCCAATTTTAACTTCATCTATTTGTGTTTTTAAACGTCGCTTTTCGTTTTTTTACTCATTTGAACACAAAGTGAACTGCTTTTAATAACATATATGTCTATTAATATCTGTCTTTCAAGCAATTATCTACGTATTTTTCTGCCTATCTATTCATTAATATATTATATTCATTTATTTCGCAATCTATCCATTTCTCTTGATAAATATAGTTGTACCTATTCATTTATGTCTATCAAACTGTCTATTATCTATCTGAGTTTATCCGCTTGAACACTGCAAGAAATGAACTGTTGTTTTTACAGTATAATACTGGCAGCAGAGGTTCCATTATAACCGTAAAATGCACAGTGATAAACTTTAAAACTAGCAATTTTACTGCTTCTAATTGTAAAGTTAGCAATTTTACGTTTTACTGCTTCTAATTGTAAAGTTAGCAATTTTACGTTTTACTGCTTCTAATTGTAAAGTAAAATTTAACAATATTATACTGCAAAAACAAAAGTATAATACTAGCAACTGAGGCTCTAGTTCAAAACTGTATAATGCACAGTAATAAACTGTAAAATTAGATTTTTTTTTTATTTATTACTATAAAACTTACTTTAAAAACAGCATTCGTTCTTTAGTGTACGTTTCTGTCAGTTCTCTGTCTATTTGCTTTTCAGTTTGAGTCTATCCGCCTGAATTGGAGCAAAAATCCCAAGTAGCATCAACTCATCGGATTTTGCTCGGCCGATCATCGAAATCCTCGTAAACTGATCCCGTAACGCACGATAACATCGTTCCGATCAGTATCCGAGCACGGTTTTCGATGAGCTACTTTTCATCGGAAAGTAATATCCTTCCGCTCAACTTTCCCGATGAAAATAGGCCGAGCTATATTCCATCGGAAAACGATATCCTTCCGATCAAGTTTCCCGATGAAATTCATGGGCACGGGACTGTTCTGCTCGTAAATTGCTCCAAATCTCATCGTATTTCGAGCAAAACTCATCGGATTTTGCTGCTCGGATTCTGTTTGGCCGATGAGAATTTCATCGGGTTTCGATGAATGGCCGATGAGATGATGGTGCTAGGGATCTATAACCGCCTCGACGAAATATTTCTCGCTACCCATCTGATTATAATCGTATTCTCACTCCTAATTGGCGGATAAAACGCACCAGAAATAAATAAATAAATAAATAAATAAGGCTGGAACCCGCAACACTTAAGACATGAATTTTCATCGCCGCTTCATTTATTTCGAAATTCTTTGTCGTTAACTACTCGCTCCAGGGAATCCCAATCTGCCATTTCTTATTCTCATCTGTTCTAAGGACGGAAACCTCCCCCCTCCATTTCCGTTTCTTCTTCTCTTCATGCAGAACATGCTCGGAAAAAAATATATCTATGTATTTATTTATATTGGTATTTATTTTACTATCTATCCATTTCTCTCTATGTAACACACTTGTGCCTGTCTATTAAGGTAGTAGTCCGGAAACTTGAGTTCAAAAAATCGATTTTTTTTTTACTTGATTTGGAAGTACAATGTTTTGAGAATATACTGTGAAAATGGCAGATAGAAATTTGAAATATTTCGGGAGTTATAACGAGTTTCCTAGAGCACCTCGGAGTCCAACCTTTAAGGAAAGTAGTCTGGTAACTTGGGTTCAAAAAATCGAAAAAAAAAAATTTTTTTTTTTGCTTAATTTGAAAGTACAATGTCTTGAGAGTATACTGTGAAAATAGCAGACAGAAATTCGAAATATTTCGGAAGTTATAACGAGTTTCCTAGAGCGCCTCGGAGTTTGCTGTTGAACTTTAAACGCGTTTTTCTCAAAACACTGTTTTTCTGGTCGGCCCGGGTCCTAACTTTTTTTCTACTGAACTGATTGCTTTCAAATTTTAACAGGCTGTTCTACACACTTATATTTCTCGTCGGAACTAACGATAATTTTTTTCACCCCTAACTTTTTATTTTACAACCCTTTCTTTGCTAAAATAAAAGGACTTTTTTTTTCTAAGTCCGCCATTTTGTTATTTACCTTTGAAATTTAACTTCAGTAGTTCCGACCAGAATAAAAATAGTAATAAACTACTAAATTTTTTCAAATATTTTTTTTTCATTTTCAATATGTAAATAAAATCACTCTTAATATTCAAGATAATTCATTTTTATTTTCCTATAAAAAACCACCCTCCAAAAAAGTCATGAAAATAGGCATAAGTTACCAGACTACTACCTTAATATCAATCTTTCTACCCATTTAGCAAAAAAAGTCCGATTTCTCACACCTGTATATTAATCCAACTTTTTCTCTATCCATTTCTATATACAGGGTGGTTATAAATTAACGTGAGGTGTTTGGAGCCCTCTAGCGCCTGAAGTACTAGGGGAAACATTGCCAAGTTTCATTTCAATTTCTGAAATAAAAAGACAGTTTAAAAAATCGCCACCAGGTGAAATTTTGGCGCTGCAAAAGTGTATTATTCTGATTTTCAAAGAACTAAATGCTACTGAGAAAATAAACATCCATTTTATTTGCAACAATGGCTTTTTCATCACAAATGTAGTTCAATATGATCACCATTGTGAAGTAGCAAGAACTGGATACGATGCACAACATTTTCCTCGGCAGCTCGTACCATATCGGAATTGATTTCTCTGACTTTAAAAGTTACAATATCTCTCAAACTTGCTATATCAGAAACATGTCTTCGATACACAGCACTTTTCAGCTATCCACATTACCAAAAATCACATGGATTGATATTGGACGACCGTAGGGGCCATACCGGAAACTCTACGGCGATCATATTAAAACCTCATTTGCAAAAAAAGAATCATTTTTTCTTTGCGAAATTGCTTTGTACAGCATTTTTTCAAATTTAACTCGCGATATTCAGAGTAATACACTTTTACAACGCCAAATTTTCCCCTGGTGGCAATTTTTTAAACTATTTTTTTTTTATTACAGAAATCGAAATCCCATGGTCTAATGCGTGCGCCCATGAAATTTGACAATATTTCGTCCAGTACTTCGCACGCTAGAGAGCTCCAAACACCTCACGTTAATATGTAACCACCCTTTATGCACTTATTTGTATTCTATAGATAACTATCCTATTAATGTATTAATATATTACATCTATCCATGTAGCAACTATCTTTGAATTTCTTTTAACTGATATTTTTCTATCTATATATCTATCTGTCACTATATCTATTTGTCTACCTGTATATCCGTTAACCTGTTAACCGGGGAATTAGCTATTGCTCAACTCGTTTCACAATGGGGACTTTTTTTTCGCAGTGATAAGTAGTATCACACCTCAAATAATAAAAGAATATCGTTTTTAACTTATGATTTTTATTTATTTTGATAAAATATTTATATTTTTAGCCATATTTTGTAGAAAATAAAAAGTACTTAAGTCATAAATTTATTACTAATAAAAATGTATAAAACACTGAAATTCACAACAAGAATATTCAAACCAGAGAGTTATTACTAACATGTAAGATACTGAAATGCAAGCTAAAATGAATCCAAATTGTGGCAGCTCGAAGTATGGCTCATGCAGCGCCTGTTTTCCCGTTAATAACGCTCAAGTTACAGATTACAAGAACATGAAAATTCATGACGCATCGACAAATGGCATATATATAACCACTCTAAGATTTAATAGATAAGAACAACGTAGAACGTAATGCGTTCAATATATTACGATTAATTTCCATGACGAAAAATTTCGTCATGCCCATTGCTGTAGGCTTTTATGTATGACGAAATATTTCGTCATACCCAGTTAACAGGTTAATATCTACGTACCTACAACACCTGTTAACTGATACATGATTCATATCTATTTATTTTCCATCGATCTATTTTTCAGCGCGCTCCTATTTCTATCTATTTCTCTATCTATTCGTCTCTCTCTCTCTCTGTCTGTACTACACTGCAGAAAATGAACTGTCGTTTTTTACAGTATAATACTGGCAGCCTAGGTTGCAAATTAAAACTATAAATTGCATAGTAATAAACTGTAAAACTAGCAATTTCAGTTTCTTACTTTAAAGTTAGAAATGTTACAGTTCATTGTAGTAAAATTTAACTGTATTATATTATCAAAATAACTGTTATACTGGCAGCAGAGGTTCCAGTTTAAAAGTGTAAAATGCTTAGTAGTAAACTGTAAATTAGCAATTTTACAGTTTATTACTGGAAATCAGCAATTTTACAGTTTATTACTGTAAAAATAGCAATTTACAGTTTCTTTTTTTTTAGTTTATAGTACATCTATTTTTCTAGCCTTATCGACGTATTTTTCGAATATTATTTTTTCTGCCTATCTATCTACATCTATTTATTTCACTATCTATCCTTTTTTTTTTCGATATAAATATCTTTGTACCTATTTTAGTCTCTATCTGAATCTATCCGCTGGAATGGGTGAAAAAACAAATGAAAAACCCCTCGAAAGAGTATCTCTTGAGACGCCATTGATTAAAATCGTATTTTCATTTCTAATTGGCGGATAAAAACGTGCCGGAAGAAAATATTCCAATCTTGTAACAGTTTAAAAACTGAGCATGAATTTTCATCACCGCTTCATTTATTTCGAAAGACTTTTGTCCGGAGCTATTCGCTCCAGGGGATCCCAATCCGTCATTTCTGATTCTCATCTGTTCCGGGAACAACCCCCCCCCCCTTCCCCGCTTCTCCCTCCGCTGCTTCTCCTTCTCATGCAGAACAAGCTTTAAAAAATGAAAATATTTTTTCAGCAGTAAAAAAAAGAAAGAAAAAACCCGAAGAAAACTGGTGGAAATAAAACTACATTCAAAATGTGAGGAAACTGGATAACGAGCCTTGGAAGCCTCGCTCATTAAGTAAGGATCTGTCTCTTATTAAGCTGATTTGAAGGAGAGTTCCCCGATTCTCTCTGTAGTTTCCTAAAGTCGATTGGGATCCCTTTTGCTGTTTTAATTAGGAATGCAGAATAAGCTGATTAAAATATATATTTATCTTTTTATATGAGTATTTATTTCTCTGTCTATCCACTTCTCTATGTGTAACCTATTTGTACCTATTTATTGATATCAATCTGTTCATCCATTTAGGTATTTATGTCTAACTACTTATATCTATTTATCATTTTTTTGTATCTATCTATTTCTCTATATGTATCTATTTTAATCCATTATTAATAACTATTATCGATCTAATTACATATTACATCAATTTCCGTATCTAAGTAATTTTCTGTCTATCTATCTATCATTATATCAATTTATCTACTTATCTGTCCATTTATACTTACTAACTTATACCTATCGAGTCACTTATGTCTATTTCTTTTTTCTATCTATTCATTTCTCTCCGTCTACTTCTATGAATGGAGTATGTTTATTTTTGTATGTTTGAATTGATATCTACTTACTTCTATCTTTTGATTAATGCATTGTTTAAAGCTGTTGGTTTTTTTATCCATCTCTTTTTTCTAGATGTACATTTTTCATCTATCTCATAATATATTAAATATTAGGGAAATCCCCCGTTTCCACCCCTCCCACCTCCGTTACTTCTGCTTTTCATACATATACTTCTTTCATTCACAGCTTTAAAAAATATTTTTGTTTTTTTCAACTGAGAAAAAAAAAATCCGAAGAAAGCTGGTTGAAATAAAACTACATTCAAAATGTGAGGAAACTGGATAACGAACCTTGGAAACTTTGCTCATTAAGTAAGGATCTGTCTCTTATTAAGCTGATTTGGCGGAGAGTCCCCCGATTCTCTCCGTAGTTTCCTCAAGTCTTTTGGGATCCCTTTTACTGTTTTAATTAGGAATGCAGAACAAGCTGATTAAAATATATATTTATCTTTTTATATGAGTATTTATTTCTCTATCTATCCACTTCTCTATGCGTAACCTATTTGTACCAATTTATTGATATCAATCTGTCTATCCATTCATGTTTTTTTGTCTCACTACTTATATCCGTCTATCAATGTATTATTTGTATCTATCTATTTCTCTATATGTATCTATTTTAATCCATTATTAATAACTATTATCGATCTAATGACATATTACATCAATCCACGTATCTAAGTATTTTTCTGTCTATATATCTATCAATTTATCTACTTGTCTATTTATACTTATTAACTTTTCCTATCGAGTAATGCATCATTTATATCTATTTCTTTTTTCTATCTATCCATTTCTCTCCGTCTACTTATTTGTATCTATGAATATAGTCTGTTTATCTATCTATGTCTTAATCTACTTACTTCTATCTTTTGATTAATGCATTGTTTACAGGTATTAGATACACTCCGATTCTCTCTTTCTCTAGTTTTCTTACGTCGAGGGGATCGCATTTGCTGTTTTAAAGGGAGAGGAAATTGGAAGGACTCTAATCCCGATTGCTGAAAATAGGGATACATCGATAAGCAAATTGGCCGATTACCGATTAATCGGCTGTTGATAATCGGCCGATTAATGATAAAGACAATTGATTTTCTACTACCAATTTCACCATCACTGTTTTTTAGCCTACTTTCCCGTTAAAAATAAAAGAAAGACGAAAA
Organism: Uloborus plumipes; assembly: GCA_038373865.1. Lineage (NCBI taxonomy): Eukaryota > Metazoa > Arthropoda > Arachnida > Araneae > Uloboridae > Uloborus > Uloborus plumipes. The sequence continues at coordinate 12,421 of JAXGGA010023035.1, forward strand.
AAGTATTAAAAGTAGCTTAATGCATCTAAAAAATATCGCCAAGTCCAAAAAATATCGCCAAGTAAAAAAATAAAGAGGTAAAATGAATATCGAAAAATTAAAAATTTGAAAGTAGGGTATTGAGATGGGGAATTTGTGTGTCGGTCTGTCGGTCGGTCTGTCGGTCTGTCTGTCCCCCCCTAATAACTTTTGAATGAACATTCCGATTTGGACAAACTTTTTTTTGTTAGAAAGATCTCGGCGAGTACAGCTCATTCCCATATTTGATTTTTTGATTTGAACAATTTTTAGTTCAACTTTGAGCCGTTCAAATAACCGGTCCCGCGATACTAACTTTTGAATGAACAGTCCGATTTGAACAAACTTTTTTTTGTTCGAAAGATCTTTTCAAGGATACTTCATTCCCGTACCTACATTTTTGATTTGAACAATTTTTTCGTTCAACATTGAACCGTTCAAACAAGCTCTCACCCCTAATAACTTTTGAGTGAACAATCCGATTTAAACAAACTTTTTTTTTGTTCGAAAAATATCGGCAAGGATACTTCATTACCGTATTTAAATTTTCAATTTGAACATTTTTTCGTTCAACATTGAACCGTTCAATCAACCTTTCTCCACCTAATAACTTTTAAGTGAACCGTCTGAATTGAATAAACTTTTTTTGTTCGAAAGATCTCGGAGAGACTCGTTCCCATATTTCACTTTTCAATTTGAACCATTTTTCGTTCAATGATGAACCGTTCAGAAAATTTTTTAACATGAGCGCCTACTGGGAAATTTAAATTGAATGTTGATTCTAAACTTAAAGGCGGATTTCCTTCAAACTATTTTTGTAAGAAAACAGTTTTGATAAAAAATGTATGTTAAGTACTTTTCTGAAAAATCTTCTGTGAGGACTCTGATTCCGACTCCGACTCCGCAAACATGGCGGAAATGCAGACTCAGAAAAAAATGACTGACTGGGCAGACGATTTTTTGTTTATTTATTCATTTTTTTTTTGTTTAATTTATTATTATTATTTTTATTTATTTATTTTTTTTTTTGGCAGACGATATTTTTTTTGATTACAAAAATTGTTCATTCACGAGAGCATTTTATTCTTTACTTATATTTAACAACTGGCAACGGATTAAAAATAAAATTCGAGACATTTTATTAACGAACGAGGTTTTTTTTCTTTCTTCGATAAAATGTGTTTTGATATTCTTTATACTTTTATTATTTTTTTATTTTTTTTTCATTTGAAAACGATTGTGAAATTTTTCTACGGAAGAACTATAGCAGTTACATTCTTTAAAAGGTGCGACAAAACTTTATTTACTCGTTTATTTACTTTTTACGTGTCCTGATGGCAGAGGCGTATTTGGACGTGAGGCCGCCCTGGGCTTTTGAAACTGGCCGCCCCACCCCCCTGAGGTGTTGAATTTCAGAGTTGTATAAAAAGAAAAAAAAAAAACTTTATTTTCTTGACATAAAATGTTTTTTCAAGGTAAACCGTGCAAACACAGCTAGTTAAACATGAAATTGGTTGGTTGTTAACAACCAGCCAATTGGTAAAAATTCGTCTTTTGCGAATCTCAACTTTTACTACAACAAATCTGTTCTTACATTATTATAAATCAACATCTTTAGTACTTAATTA
>JAXGGA010023036.1:0-14066 GCA_038373865.1 Uloborus plumipes
AATAGCCCAATCAAATCACAAAAAGTGGATAATTTACACAGATTCGAAAAGTTCTCTGGATGCTCTTTCAAACTGCAGCAACACTAGTCACCCTTTTGTCGTTCAATCTTTTCAGTTATACCATAGCCTAAAACAAAATAATTTTAAACTCATCTTCTGTTGGATACCTGGTCATGTTGGTATTGCTGGCAATGAAGCAGCAGATATAGCTGCTAAGGCTGCAAGTGTCCATGGCGAAGACCTGGTTCCCTTTGACGACATAAAAAAATGCATAAAAGATTGTCTTAACATCAATTGGCAGCGTGACTGGGAAGGAGAGGTGCAAAACAAATTGCACTCTATCCAGCCCTTCACAAAAGGTTTCAAATCCTTTGATATCAAGCGAAGGAAACAAGTCGTCATAGCCCGTCTTCGCATCGGCCATACCAGGTTCACACACAAACACCTTCTTTGTCGCGAACCAGCGCCTATATGTATTAACTGCAATATCAACCAGACAGTGTTTCATATCCTGTGTAAATGCCCAAATTTTAACCAAACTCGTTTTAAACATTTTAATAACTTTTATCCATCTTTGACTGAATTACTTGGGGATATACCTCATCCTAATTTGTTCCCCTTTTTACATGAAATTGGTTTTATGTCTCTAATATAGTGGTTTTATCTTTGTCTTGTGTCTTCTGTCCTTGTTTCAGTTTTTTTTTTCTGAATTTACTTAAAAATATGTCTTTTTGTCTTCTTCATCAGTTAAGATTTTAAACGTCATTTATATGTCTGTTTTAAAAATGGTTTTAAATTTTTATATGCTTTTTCGCTTATCATGGTTTGGCGCAGCATAGCCTATGAAGGCTCTTGTACCAGTAAACCTCAAGTAACCAACCAACCAACCAACCAACCAACCAAAACCGCCAGAAAGTTGTTTTTTTTGGGAAAATAGCTATTAAAAATGGATAAAATCGTCACTTTTTGGACGGAAATTAGGCTCAAGTAAATTTATCAGCTAGATACGCATTAATTTCAACAAAACAATTTTAAAAATGACAGAATGATTGCGTTTTGGAATGATAGCATTGTGTTGAAATTAGGAAAACCTGGAATTATTGCATTAAATAGAAAAAATGCTATTGATTTTTGAAAATGAAGGTTTTCCAAAATGAAAAAAAATATATTGAACTGAACTTCGTGGAAAATTCGGAAAAATAAGGGGAAGAGAAAATACATGCTATGATTCACAGAAGTGAAAAAAAAAAACCAATCAACTAGGATTTTGCACCAAAATATTTGGCAAAAAAAAAAAAAAAAAAAAAAAAAAAAAAAAAAAAACACATTAAAACTGAAAAGGGATAAAGAATTCTGTACTCACAGCTTACAGGAACAGTAGCAAAAACTCCGGGAAAAAGGGTTTCATGCAAAGCTAGAATCAAAGTAAAAGCATAAAATGGAAAAGAAAATAAAGCTAGGGGTTCGGTTAAGTTAGCAACTATTCAGAGTATATCATGCTAACCGTATCCCCAGCAACGCGGGGAGCAAGATAACATTTAAAATCCCCCTTCCTATTGTGTGTAGGTAGTGTACTTTTAACGTGTCGCCATGTGGATTCAATGGTATTAGTGTGACAGCCTGTGTCGGGGTCTACAAAATGAAGATCGTGATTTACCGCGAAATGTTCAAAGCCTTCTCTATCTAAAGTTTTGTACGCTTTCCACCCATCTGAATGTAAGGTAGTGCCTGGCAAAATCCATTCTTTAATAACAGAAAATAAAGTATCCCTACTCCTATCACCCACAGCAACAAAAAACATTTTACCCGTCCCCCTTTCTATCCCCCCCAAAACCCACTGACCCTCGACTGCATGACCCCTGTTATATTTTCTTTTTCCAAATTTTGATTCGTCTATTTCGACTATTTTGTCAACCCCCCCTATTTTTTCCGAATGTAATTCTATGTAATTTATAATTTCTTCATTTATATAGTTTCGCCAGTCTGTCATTGTGTGAGTAGCAAAAAAATGCTGCTTTTCGATGTCTGCCGTTTTCGTACCAATAACAATTTCGTGTGTCAACAAAAAAATTTCCTCCAATTTCAATTTACTCAGAGTAAACCACGATCCCCACCTTATACTAGTTTCTTTCCCACACATTTTCCCATCTACTTTGTTTTTGCATATAAATCCGTAGCCATCAGATATATTCTTTCTATTTCTTATTGTCATTGACGAACTGCATCGAGTACAAATAATTTCACTTTTCAATAACCCTACTTCCCTTAAAAATTCCAGAAATAACTCTTTGTTCTCAATTAATTTAAGAATAAACAAACGATTTGGCACCCCGGTACGACCGTAAGTTGGGCGAGAGCTAGAAAAAGTAAAAGACGACTCATTTAACAGTTTCAACTGATATTTTTCAACAACACTACACACCGAACTCATAATCGGTACGATGTATATGAGACAAAAAAAACCTAAACAAACAATTTGAAACTTTAATACTCTAAAATAAAGCTTCGGAAAGTTACCTAAAGTTTCATCGGAAACTTTATTTTAGATTACTCAAGTTTAAATTCCTTCAAAATCTCCCTAAGAGCAGAACATACCTTCACCTACCTTCCACACGAACGGCCACGTGAGAAAAGAACTTCAAACTGTGCTTCACTCAGAATTCACTCAGGGTTACCATACTCACAGAGCATCACCGCAGGATCCACGGCGCACCGCACGCCCATGACGTCACAGACATTGCGTTTTGTCCGGGGTGCCATCCGGAAATACTTATCGCCTTCGTTGGCGTCGTAGGTCGTGATACGCATTTGTACCAAAACAACAGTTCAGAAACAAATAACAGAAGATTAACAAAAAAGTAAAAAAACAAACATCAAAGAACAAGAAACAACCAAATAAACTAAATGTGGTAAAAGGACCATCATAAAACGAAAAATGAATGATTTCATTGAATTTCAAAATAAAAAGAAAAATTTGTCCGAAACAACGACATTGGTAAGGAAAATTAATTATAATCGTAAAATTTCGATGGGAACAAATTGCTTTAACCCTTAAAACGGGAAACCATGCCGAATTGAATCGAAACTCCTAGTTCATCCGAAGTAAAAAAAATAAATAAGCAGAATAAAAACAATCAATTTCGCAAGGAATACAATAAGTCCCGTTAATCGAAACTCCTCATTCAACTGAAAAAATAATTATTTGCAGGGAAAAAAGGAAAAATTGCGTTCGGCGTGGTGTGGCATGGCATTATGGCGTCGCCGGCCGATAAGACGACTAAGATATAATAGGAGTTACATTATACGGTTTAAAATTCTTAAATATATACATTTATTTGCGATTCTCTGTAAACTCGTCATTTTTCACACGAAATCTGTCCGGGCACGGTTTTTTGAAATGTTCGTATAATCATAATACTATTGCTCAGAAAATGAATCTATTACTTTGGTTTGAAAGAGGGCCAATTGAAGTTTGTGTTTTTCTGATAAATCATGATAGGGGGTAAGTCCCCCGCCTAGTATAACTAGGCAGGGGACTGTGCCAGGTGACTGTGTTTTTGCTCTTTGTTGCGTAATATCTGCAAAACTATTGGAACATAATTAGTTACGAGACTACCTATAAATTTAGGCACAAATCGTGGACATAATAACTAATGTTTTATAATTAAATTAATTGACATTAATAAAATCACATCCCAGAGGACTGTTTTCGCAACGATCACGATGCATACTTTCAGCACAAATGTGGCTCTCGAACTAAAAGTGGCGTTTCAACACCGTTCTCGGCGATTTTGGCAAATTCACACTGATTACTTTAAACTTCATGCCAAAAAGAATTTGCAAAAGTTATAGATTCTTCGTATTGCAGCTTTGAATTTGTTGCAGGGGACTGTTTGAAAAAACTCCGGACAGAATAAGTTTTAGAAATACGTAATTATACTTTATTTCATAAGAAACTTATAGCTTCATTATTCTATTTTTAGATATTAATTGCCAAATTTATGTAGTGTTAATAGGCTTTTTGAAATACTATCTTTAGCAGTTAGACTATGGGATTGGGACAGCCAGGGGACTGTGTTTTTGGCGCTTAGATAATTTCTAGAAAAAAAAATTAAATTGTTATCACTCCAAATACAATTGGGCCATAAAGTATAAATGCTTTACTTGTATTAAGAGCGATAATTACTTTATTACACTTTATTATTTTTAAAATAATCAGTCCGGACAGCCAATTACCAGTTTGCAGAGAATCGCCCATATATTAAAGTTACAGAAAAAAAATATTAGTTTTTCTATTGAGAAACACACGATGTAGAACAGAAACGAAACACTGGACAAAAACAGCATTAAAAACAATAAAAGGACTGCATTCCTACGCTTATAATCAATAAAATACAGAAATGGAAATTCGTACCTTATTAACCCTCCGCGTACGGCTCAGTTTTTATACTTTCCGGTCCTGAAATACGGGGCGATTTTTTTAGATTTTCTTTATCTACATATGTTACAATTCACATATTTATTAACTGTTTTAAAATAATCCAAGAATTATATCTAGCAGCGAAAATAAGCATCAAATGATGTTTTTTTAACCTACACGGGAAAATAGCGCAATCCGTATTGAAATAGGGAGAAAAATTCTTCGCCCGCGATTCTCACGTGGCCCGTAGTCCGGGACGAAACTGATACCCCGCTGAAATCGCGGGAGCCGTACGCGGAGGGTTAAGCGTTATCCTTTCGTAGTGCAACTCATACTAACTTGAATCTAACCTCCTGCGGGAGGTCACGTGACATTGATTTCGAAATTTACCGCGCAGGCCTAGAAGGCGGTGAGTTGGGTTGCCGGATTGAGCGAGATAGTCGCCATGACTTGACGTTTGATTCCGTCCTTTTCCGCGTAGTTCTGCCAATATCTCACAGATGGCAGCACTCAAGACCACGTTTTCCTGTAAATCGGGACACAAAGCATCATGATCGATTACATTCAAAATATTTTTAACTAAATTTTCCATCACAGATCTTTTTTACGGTAATACATGCAAAATTTGCCTTCGTTTCTTTTTACATTTCGCCCTTGGGCAATTCCATGGTGTCGGACGTAAAAAACGAAGAAATATTTTTTAGTTTTAGTCAGGGTTGCGGAGTCGGAGGAAAAATGGTCGACTCAGACTCCGGGATTTTAAAACTTTCGACTCCGACTCCGACTCCCGATTTTTATTCCAGGTCACACACATATTATTTTTTAACATTGAAAAGGGTTCATCAAATTTAAACTGCCCCCTTTTTCCTGTTGGGATTGGAGGACGAATACGTTTATAATGTCCCGTAATTTGTAAAATATTTTGTCCTTAGTTCTTAGCCATTTAAAATAACCTTTAGAACCATGCATAACTGATACTACAACGTAATTCTTTTGGTGATACATCCAAGACAAAGCATGGCATCATGCGTTACCACAACCCAGTCATTGATGTTTATTGTATCAAGATCTGCAAATTCTTTGATCCCGGAATTATCATATTCTTAATTTGTTATCACGTGATATGTCACCAATTTGAACTTAATTGTGTCCAACTGATTTGGCAAAATGAGCAGATTTGATGTTTGGAATATGGAAAACAGCTTTCCAGTGCTGATGCAAATGCTTTGTTTCTATGTGTATATCTTTTGCTAGAATATACTTTATGTGCATATTTGGATTTAAAAGTGCTGAAACTTGAGAAAATTGCTCCGCTTTTGTCACCGTCATTTTTCCTGCTTTAACGCGGCGCCAAACGATTTTTTTCACAGTGCCTCCTATGGCATCAACCACCATCAACCAGCAAATATGAATATTAATCAGTACACTGATAAAAAATGTAAGCATCCACTTGTACAAATCCAACTACGAAATCCATGTGTTCTGACTCTTTGCGAAACAGAATACAGGTTGTGTTGTGATGATCTAGCCTTTGAAACTTTAGATGAATACTTAGAGTTGGGTTGCTGTTCTTTTCAAAGCAATAATATGTATATACACTTTTTATTCAAGAGTTCCTAGAATAGTAACTCAGATGCATTGTAAGTGTCTTAATATAAATGTCTCATGAGGAGAAAAAAAACTTTTAAAGTATTATTCGGAAGGAAAATTTACTACAATAAGTAAATTTAAAGTATATGTATGCATAGTAAAGTCAAAATTATTTTTTTTAATCATGCTTCATTTTAACTTCGTAATTAAAGGCAAAATATGGAGAATCACAGTTGTAAACAAGTGTTATATATAAGGAATGTAACAGTGTCGGACGTAAAAAATTCTTTACGTCCGACACCTAGATTTTAATTAAAAATATTTACTTGTCACAAAATGTTAATAGTTTACATCAATGAGACCAAAGATCTTACTTTGTATACAAAGTTAGATGTATGTAGCTTTAAAATTATTGGCCCAGCATAATTAATCGTACATTTTGGTGTCGGACGTAAAACACTTAATGTGCCCCATGGGAATTCTGTCACAAATCAAAATGAATTATATTCTCACACATTTTTGCAACATCACCTGTTGTACATTGAATATGTAAATAGTTATTCGTCTTAATTCATAATTTTAGTATGTATATTTTGGAAAAAACAGAGCTTCTTTGAGAGTCGTCAAATGTAGTTTGAAAACGCTCTGGATGTCGACCTTAGTTTGACCTCTTGTAACTTAGTTAAAACTTAAGTTATCAAAATTTAGATATGAATTTCTAAATATACAACTCTTTACCTTTAAAATGATACCTTGTTTGTTTATAAATATTAATTTTGAAAATTTGACCATCTGGTTGACCTTATCGTGGAATTGCCCCCTTCCATTTTTCAAATTCTGAAGTAAAAAAAAAGGTATAAATAAGTAAATTTCAATTAAACATGCTACCGTAACAGGTGGAAAATGCAACAATAGATGGTACACCAGTCTCTCTGCGTCTTTCGAAGTTCTGGCTACGAAGAACCCCCGAAAATCAAAATTAATAATCAAAGGCTTGACAGTTAATTAAGTACAAATCGAAAAATCATTTTATAGGCTGTCAATAAAATCCATTATTTTTAAAACGCGCGAATTTTTAATGCTCTGATATTTTACAAACACTTCAATAGTTTATTTTAAACTTTTCTTTCTTTTCTCTTCAATGCATATACTATATCGCCCATATGTAGTAGTGGCACAACTCGAAATACAAAAAAGTAATAACAAAAAAAAAAAATAAACCCACGACTTCTGAACAAAAAACAAGTGTAAATGAAAATACATTCTTTTCTGCTGGAAAAAAGGGAAATAAAGATTTAATTTGAATTTTGATAGCTCGAATTCAATTGTCTTTCGCAATGACGGATTGCGTAAGTATGTACCCAAATAGCCAAAATCAGAATAAAGAGTAAAACCAAAATTAATCAATTTTAAAAAAGAAAAAATAGTATCGGTACACCTAATATCAACAAAAATTAACTTTATTGTGATATTAAATAAATATTTATCCAAGTTCATCGAAATATTCTCTCCTGCAACCGCTGGAAAATACTTCATCTTCGACATCACATTGAACATCGTGAAGAAATTTTATATGGGCTAAAAAATCTGCCCGAAAGCTGGTTTCATAATCGCAGTCTTGGCAACTACAATAACCGTTCTTGCATTCGTGCTTAGTTGAGCTTTTAAGAATGACAGAAATTTTTTTTTGTGCTTGTAAAAAGCAGATTTTTTTCAAATTTGCCCCACACGGGCACTTGTACACTTTTGATGAATTCATTTCTCAAGCGAACATGCTGGTACCTTTTTTCAACTGAGGAGTTTCAACTGAGCCGAAATATTCCCGCTAATTAAAATGAACATAAATGAACGTGCTGCCATCTATGAGATATTGGCAGAACTACGCCACAGCCATCTTAACACAAGGCTTGCGCGCTCATTCAACATGGCCGCCCGCGAAGGCGGTTTGTTTACGTCTCGCAATAGCTTCACCATGAATAAAAATTCAGATAAAAAGATTTTGTTTGAGAAAACAGTCTGTTTTTACGTGAAATACTCTAACGCATCATTTAATTTATAGATATACATAGATCGAGGTATAACATTGATACAAAAGTTCTTAAATAGTATATTGAATCTAAACTTATACATATCACACGTTAAAGATTGTACTCGCAATAAATACAAACGACAAAGAAAAAGACAATACACACAAGAAAACAAAAGGAAAAATTTATTTACACAACATGTAGAAAATGCTCTTGACATCTAAAATGTGATGTAAAAAAAGCACGACGTAAATTATGCTTACTGTAAAATAAATAAGGACAAACAGGAAGTTCAAATTTCTAATAGTTTAAAACGAATACATATTTGACGTTTTTCGCAGGAATAACTTACAGCAGTATTGATTCATATTAATTAAAATTGTAAACGAAAGAAAAAAAGAAATATAAATTGGTAAAAAACAACATTAATGCATATTTTGTACAACAAAAAAATACATACATTTTGGCAAATAATTTACACCAATGACCAATAATAATTACAGAGAATGAGAACAAATGAAACAAACAGAACAGTTGCATCAAATGACAATACTGACGCATATTTTGAAAAGTAAAAAATATGAATATATTTATAATAGATTCTTTATTTATTGTGAGTTAATTTCTTTATTTTTCATTTATCTGGTTTTTCGTTGCTATATTTTTCATTCGTTTGTTTGGAAAAGTTATTCAACAATATTTTATAAATCCTTTGAACTATATTTCTCAAAATTAAAAAAAGTCGTGGGAACAAAGTTTATGTTGGTCTTGCATCACATTTCTAAAAAATGGCTCGCTAATATTTATTAAGAGATTTAATTGATTTTCATTTGATAAAAATTCCTCATAAAAATTCTCCACAACATTTTGGAATATATTTGGGCGATTCTCTGTAAACTCGTCATTTTTCACACGAAATCTGTCCGGCATGGTTTTTTGAAATGTTCCTATAATTATAATACTATTCCTCAGAAAATGAATCTATTACTTTGGTTTGAAAGAGGGCCAATTGAAGATTGTGTTTTTCTGATAAATCATGATAGGGGGTAAGTCCCCCGCCTAGTATAACTAGGCAGGGGACTGTGCCAGGTGACTGTGATTTTGCTCTTTGTTACGTAATATCTGCAAAACTATTGGAACATAATTGGTTACGAGACTACCTATAAATTCAGGCACAAATCGTGGACATAATAACTAATATGTTTCATAATTAAACTAATTGACATTAATAAAATCACTTCCCAGAGGACTGTTTTCGTAACGACCCTGATGCATACTTTCATCACAAATGTGGCTCTCAAACTAAACAAAGTTTCGTTTCAACACCGTTCTCGGCAGTTTCAGCAAATTCAGCCTGACTACTTTAAACTTCATGACAAAAAACATTTGCAAGGATAACAGATTATTTCTATTGGAGCCTCGAACTTGTGGCAGGGGACTGTTTGAAAAATCTCCGGACAGAATTTACATGACAATTTTAAGTTTTAGAAATACGTAATTAGACCTTATTTCAGAAAAAAGATATAGTTGCATTATTCTATTTTTAGATATTAATTGCCAAATTTATGTAGTGTTAATAGGTTTTTTGAAATACTATCTTTAACAGTTAGACTATTGGATTGGGACAGCCAGGGGACTGTGTTTTTGGTGCTTAGATAATTTATAGAAAAAAAGAATTAAATAGTTACCGCTCCAAATACAATTGTGCCACTAAGTATTAATGCTTTACTTATATTAAGAGTAATAACTACTTTATTACACTTTATTATTTTTAAAATACTCGGTCCGGACAGCGAATTACCAGTTTACAGAGAATCGCCCATTTATATATATGGAAGTTGCTTTAAAAGTTAAAACGGTAGGTTTTTTTTTTATAGAGCCGCGATCTAATGCATCTAACCTGCAATCTTCAGACAACTCATATTCGAAAAAATCATCATAGGTAAAGTATTCGATGCATGAGGAGCAATTTACTTTTTTGCAAGCTTTAACCTGTACTAAAAATGGCAATTGGTGTAATTTTTTTATCAATGGGCTGTAATGGATCTATTTCAAGATCCACAAATGGATCTGGAGATGCTAAATGCTCTTTTTCTATTTCGTTAAATGTCTTCCTAATATTTTCTTTATAAAAAACCAAGTTGTACATTCTAATTTTTTTCTTACTTTCAATTAGTTGTTGCAGGGAATGTAATAGTTGCTTTCTGACAGTTGCCGATATGTGCTGAATCGTTCTTCTGAGGGATTAGTTTGAAATTTCCCAAATAGAAATTAACTTTTTGTCGCTCAACATTTGATGGATATAGTGCTTTATGGTTCAGTTTATATCCAAATTTCGCATATTTTCTGAGAACGGGAATATGTGATTTCACTTAGCAAAGTTTGAGACGAGCTAAGTGGAGAAATACGCATGACTATCAATATGGGTGATTCTACGATCAATGCGTTTTTTGTGTCCCCAAAGAAAAAATAATCTGGTTAATTTCACACTCATTATATCACTAGTATTTTTATGATTGTAGTGGTAAGGGTCAGACAAAATTTAAATTTTTGGGGAGTTAGTCGACACCAGCGGAAAATGCGTTGCCAGGGTATTGACACTATTGGCTAAATTCTGGTTTGATTTACTATTGTTTCACTTATTTTTCGGTGTAAAATCAGAGTATGGACTCATTTCTATAAGACCTGTATTCAAAAAAAAAATTTTTCGCGTTGTAATAAAATAAAAAAAAATCAATCTTGAAAACACCTGTTGCATATAAGTCGCACCGCAGATCCCAAATAAAAATACTTCCCGCATTATTTACGTTCATTCAAATTACTTTAACAGGGACAATTAAGATTAAAAATGAAATTAATTATGCTCATAACACAGTTTTAATGTATATTTACCCCTTTTTTGAACAAAACTGCCAGGGGAGTGACGCCAGAGAAGTGACAAAATCACACATTACCTATAAAAACAACATCACGCGTTCTTCTTACCAGAACTTTACTTAAACTGTGATGTCTGCACACAATAAGCATACATTCGCACATTTATGTAACGATAAAATATAAAAAGTTATACTTACCAGGGGAAATACTACAGCGACTGGCGCAGTGCTTTGAGGCACTTTCAACAAGAACCAATGCAGTAATATTCGAATTTTTTTAAAACCACGTAGCTTGCTTTTAACTTTACTTAGTATTACACTGGTTATTCGCAATCAACGTCATCCTTCTGCATTTTTTATGCTAAATTTCAGTCTTTGAAGTTCGCCAGGTGAAGGTGACACTGTTGTTATGGCCCGTCGACAAGTGTATTTTTTTTAAATAATAATAAATATTTTTTCAATGTTTACTGATGAAATATGTTTCTCTGTTAATGTAAGTGTATGATAATGGCAAAAAACATTATGCCAAGTTAGCAAAAATTGAACGTCGAACATGTTTGTATAAAAACTAGTATTTGGACAGGCCAGGGTAGTATAGATTTATGACTATTTTCAGCTATAAATGCTAAAATAAAATAACTGTAGTGAATTAATTGGGTGGTTCATATAAAAGATAATGGTCTGTAATGCTTAAGCATACAAAAACATTAATAAAATCAGTTTTACATTAAGTTTTTCCATTGGCCGTCTAAATTCAAATAGCGTAGAATCACCCATATACCATTATCAGCTCCCTCCATTTATTGAATCTTACCTGATTAGGTAGATTCTGATTGGCGAGTAAAACTTTCTTTCGCTTGGTGTTTATTTTTTCTAGCGTCTGAGTGGTCATGCTCTCCCACAGAAAACACCCTACTCCCCCCCCCCCCCCCGAAAACTGTCCCTTTGCGTACTCCATGGCTTAACAATACAGAATGCCCCGAATCCCGTATGCATTAGGAAGCTACTTGACTTCCCCGGGCCTCAGCACTTCTTCAAGAGGCACGCCTAAACGCGACGTCGCCGAGTCAGGAGCAAAATTACGCAGAGCATTTATGTAACCAATTCATAAAATAATACGAATGAGTGATAAAATATCTATGAATAATCAGCAGTGAAATTAAATTTAAAAAATCGTCGGATTACAACATTTATAAAACAATAGTAACTAACCCCGTAAAGTATTACAGATTTTTCAAAATCAGCAGTGAAATTAAATTAAAAATCATCGGATTACCATACCATACCATTACAAAACAACAGAAATTTAAAGTTATGCAGGTTTAGCTGCGGCATACAATTTTTTTGCATGCGCTCATTTATGATATTGCAAATTACAGTTGATCCAACATAAAAATCCTTTGCGTTGTTCCGTCTATCAAACCAGGAAGAAACCAAGTACTTTGTAACTCCCAAAATTATCCCATGCATGTAGTCCGGTACGAAACCGGAAACAACATTGAAGAGAAGAATTGGGAGTAAAGCACTAGGTCCTTTAAGTCCCAGGATGCGGGGCCGTGGTGGCCCGATCGGTAAGGCATCGGACTCGTGTCCGGAGGGACCCGGGTTCGAAACCCAGCCGATCAAAGATCCACCGCCTTGATTAATGGTGGCTGGGAGGCGTTAAAAATGTCGTGGTCACAAAGTCCTCCAAGTGAAACGATACCTCTGGGGGTGCTGAACCTAGGGTTTGCTCGACCCTAGGTTCTGGTTCAAAATTAAGAACAGAGCGCTCTTCAGGGCCCTATCCCGGTTAAACCACGAGTTGTAGTATGTACGGGGGGAACCTTGAAGTGTGAAGTAAAATGTTTTGCCGCCACGGACTAAAATGCAAAATGCCGCCCCTCTTAAAGTTTGAAAAGAAATAAATTGCTTATGAATACAACTCAACAAATAGGTGCTGTGAATTAAAACAGTATGACAAAATAAAATCCTTTCTTCAGGGTCAAACCGAATATCGCCCTAAGCTATTTTAGATATAGGGCCCCTTTTGTAGTCCCTAAAACTTTGTTGTAGGCAAAACATGCTATTTTTGTCCTTTAGTTTCGCTGTTTCAAAAGCACTTGCCTCCTCCCACCCCCTTTTTTTCGCACTTCATACTGTAATCATCAATTGGTCATAAGGACAATTGATTCTTTATGCATTTTATGAAAAATAAAGTTGCAGCACTTTCAAAGAGTTTCAAAGATTTATTCAATTGTTTTCAAGAACTCTAGAACAATTGAATCGATTATTTCGAAAAGGTAACATCTCGGTTTTTTTTCAAAATCAATTTTTTAATGGCATTCTGTTATTAACGTATAAACACGTTATTCTTGTGAAAATGGAACATCTCTGCAGTTCTATAGATAAATTTCTAAAATAGAAATAAAAATAGATTAGCCCTTTTAAGCTTCTTCGTTTTTTATAAATTAGTTTCTTTGCTCCCCTGAAAATTTTTAAATTTTAGAGATGTTACCTTTTCGAAATAATCGATTCAATTATATTTAAGGCACTTTATTTGCATTTTGCAGCTTCTGGCATTTTAATACTGAATTGCTTAGTTTCACAGATTGCACTAACTTTGTAAGAAACATCTGTTTTAAGTTAAAAAGTTCATACTAAAGATTTCTCTCAACATTGTTTTTTTTCAATGCATCCCACATTTTTAAATCTAATTATATATACAATCAATCACCTAAAATATGTAAAATTATCATTTAAAAAATGCAGTTAAATAACACTTGTAGCTGATGCACACTTACATGACAACTTGATGAGAAATTAATAATTTGCTTGCTATATCAGAAGTACCAGGTAAAGTATCATTGAAAAAGTATTGTTATGATCACTAGCTGAGCTACGTTCAAATATCTAAGAAACCTTAGGGTTTCCCAGAATCTAGTTTGAAAACTTTTGTGCTAGATCAAGTGCATTTATATGACTTGTTTCTCTCTACAATTTTCCCTCTATATAATTTACAAAACTGGTATCAGGGCACCACGGTCGGAGGACACTAAGACCTCCAAAAAAAATTTCTTATTCGGCAAATTTCCACTAATGTTTCAGAAAATTTGAAGACAATGAGACAGTTTTGTAATATTACAATCATGCATAAATATATTATTTTTTTTT